>JAJMDJ010000207.1:0-129488 GCA_030573495.1 Hanseniaspora nectarophila
TGTTTGTTTCTGCCTCCCATGACTCCACCTGTAAGATCTGGGATGTCAGATCAAACAAGCCTTTATACACCATAACCAGAGAAAACTCTGTTGAAGACAACAAGGTCTTTGCTGTCAAGTGGTCCCAATCTATCAATGCTGTTGTCAGTGCTGGTGAAGACAAACAAATCCAATTCAACAAAACGGAAAACATCATTTGATCTATATATTAAAAAGTTATATAAAACAATTATTCATAAATAGTGTGAAACTTTAGTAGTGAGTATCTCCCCTTGTATAAGCCTTCGCAGTTGGTTAGGTAGCCGATTTCTTCGTTTATCTTGCAGGTCAAAGATTGATCAGTCCAGCCTCTTTCTTTTCTTACAAGCTTCCACTCTTCAGCGGTTAAGACTACCTTGGGTCTAGTTCCGTACTTCAACGGTCCAATGTTGATCCAGTGGATACGTTTGTAGTACTTCTTCATGCTCTCAATTTTCTCCATGTACTCAAGGATATTTTCGGCAGTATCCATGAAGAAGGCTGTTACAACCACACCAACTTTATTTGTGTCTTTGTCAGGAGGAATGAATTTTAAAAAGTTGTCACAGATTACTGTCAAGTTTTCAGGTTTTTGGAATTTTTCACTCTTGATACCAAATGCCTTTGTTTGGTGGGATAAATCCAAATGGTTGCTGTAGCCAAGAGCAAATGGTGATATCTTTAAATCTTCTTGGCATTTGAACAAAGTTGTGTTTAAAACATACATCAAAGAATTCAATTCTATTGAGTATACTTTTGCATTTGGTGATTTTTGACTGATTTCAAATGCTATTCTTCCAGCTCCACTCCCAGGAACAACAATATCATAGCTAGTAGATCCTGGGATGTTGCTGATTTCCTTGGAGATGTAATCTACCAATGGCTTGACTTCATTTGCAAAATACTCATCATTGTAATCTCTCACCAAATGATTCAAACTTTCTGTTATATTGGATAATGGTGTGACATAATCATTATCTTGAATCACATCTTTGATTTTGATAATACTGCTGTTCTTTGTTTCGGAATTTATCAACTCTGTTATGGTCTGTTGATTGGAAACTATGCTGACATCTTGGATAGTATCAAATTTTTCAAAGTAATTCACTTTTTCCAACAAGGCTCTTTCCTTCTTTGATAGCTCGGACATTGCTCTTGTTTTGTACATACTATTCAGTTGCATTGCCTTGTAGTGGTACTTCATCAACTTACAGAGCGATTGATAAACTATCTTATCTTCTTGTGAGAAATTTGTATCCACTGAAGAAATTGATTTGACATTCTTGCTCAGAAGTCTTTCTATAATTCTTACTAAACTCATTTTAATTCTTTCGTTTCTGGAAACAATACCTAGAATGACTATAACCAAAACAGAAAGTATATCGCTAGATATTTTAAACATGATTATATCAAGTGTGTAATGTGTGGTTGGTTTTAAAAAAAATTAATCTTTTTAATAACAAAAAATGGTATACAAATATATCGGAATGCGTCAATATGAAAAAAAAATAATTAAACTGTTGGGTACCAACTTTAACTATATATGAGTTATTACAATAATTATTTCATGAACTATCACATTCACTAGTATCAAAAAAAAAAAATACAAAAACTTATCTTTCTTACTTTATAAAGTCAACCACTGACTACTTAATCAAAGGTGATCTTCTTACCACCAGTCTTGGAGGTGACAACAGAATCACCGTTTTCATTGATGACTGGTTTTTCTTCTTCGTAATCGGCCTTCTTTTCGTTCTTGTTACTATCCAGGACACTTGGAGGGAATCCCTTTAGAGATCTTTCCATTCTATTCAGTTGAGATATGTACTGGTTGGCGTTGGATATTTGACTGATTCTGGCATTGGCAGTGGACATGACTTCAGGTTGGGATTCATCAGTGGTTTCTGGAACCTCAACATCCTTCTGGTCGCTGTATATTTGCTCTTGTTGTTCAGATATGTATTTTTCTCTTTCACTGATCATTTGACCTAAAAACTCTAGCATGTCAGATTCTTTCAGTGGAATTGGTTCGGAAATGACTTCTATGGAGACTGGTTGGGACAATGGGTTGTCACCGACTTCGTGTTTTCTTCTGAACATTATGGTGGTATTGTTATGTGTATATGTGCTTGGTTTTTTTAGCAATATACTTTTTAAAAAAGTAAAAAATTATTGAAAATGTTAAACAGAAAAGAAAAAAAAAACGATACTTTTGCTGATTCCCCCAAAAAGGGAAACAACATTTATTGGCTGCGGGAAAAAAAGAAAAGAAAGAAAAATCACATGACCATCACAGAATCTGTAATCATGATAACATATCATCATATGATCGATCATTCTTCCCAAAACTACTATAATACTATTCTTATGTTAATGAGATATAAAACTTAGGATATATATAAATACACTATATCTATTCATCGTCTTCTAAGGCCAAGGCATCGAAGGCGTTGAAGGCCTTCTTCATACCTTCTTGGATATCCTTACCATCAGCAGCCTTGGAGGAACCCAAGTTCTTGTTGTTTGGTCTGGCTTTGACAACACCACCCTTAGCCTTTTTCTTCTTGTTGGTCTTTTCTTCAAAGGCATCAGCTTCTGGAGTAGCTTCAACAACAGCTTCTTCAGTTTCACCTTCAATTGGATCAACAACAACAGTGGACCAACCACTTTCATCAACAGCAACTCTTGGTTTTGGCTTTTGGACCTTTGGCTTAATGTTGGCGTGGGATGATCTTCTTCTTTGCTTGGTCAAGTTGTGGGCTAATCTGGTTTCGTATTCAACAGTGAAGTCAGTCAAGTCTAAACCTTCTGGCAAGACAGCGCTGTTCTTTAAATCAAAAATTTCTTGGTAGGAGTATAAGTGGATGGCAGACATTATGTTAATGGTTATCTTGGTTTGACTCCTATATTGTTAATAGATTTGAATTAAAATAAATGATATAAAAAAAAAAAAATTTTAAAAAAAAAAAAACTGTGAAGATCTTTGTTCACGAAGCAAATTTTTTTTTTTTCAGGGAGTTTTTGGCCCTTCAATTTTCGTGTAATATGATATTACCCAAATAGGAAATTATGCTAAACTCTACATAGGGTAACAACATCGTGATAATCAAAGGCTTTATATCAGAATAGAGTCGTTGTCTTCCGGTTTGACATCAACCAATTCAATATCTGGTAGTTCCTCCTCTTTGATTTCAACGTCTTCGTTACCATCATCAATCTCAAAGTCATTCAATGGTTCAGGTAAGGATTCCAGTAACATTCTTGCCTTGTTGGCAAGATCACTATCACCACACCTTTCATCTTTCATCAAATAACTGCCATTGTTTTTGGTAATTCCACCTGTTAGCAAAGGCTTTGTTTGTTTTATTTTGTTCATTACTCTTTCTTGTGAAATCTCTTGTTCACTTCTGACTCTGTTATTATCAACTTTAAAGTTCCTTACCTTTCCTATTTGCATATGTGGTTTTAGCTTCTCTGCTTCCCTCTTTAACTCTCTTTTCTTATAAACATGTTCAAATCCTAACTCCCTGTTTGCTTGATACACACCTTTCTTCTTTATCAAAGCTTCAAACTTCGCAACAAGTTGCTGATTTTCCTCAACTTCTTTTGTTGTATCATATTTTCCCTTTGGTGGATACTTCAAATGATCATTGGCTAATAATTCTGCTAAATTCTTGTACTTCATGACCTGATTCGGCAACTTCAAAGTCTTATTTTTCATTCCAATTTTCAAAGCATTTCTTCTTGTCTCTATGTTGTTGGTGATCATTTCCAAAAAGTCTCTGTCCGCCTTCATCTTCTTGATCTTCTTTTTATCCAAATTAGCAACCAATCTCTGTTCAGCATCATGTGAGATGTGGTCATCCGCAGTTCCATCGACTTTGTTTTCTGGGGCTATGGCATCAGAAGTCAACATCTTGGTGATATCAGTGTGCTTCTTCTGCTCCTTACTAGTTCCACCTAAGTCATTGATTTCAAAAATAGACTGATTTGTATCTCCAGATATCAGTTCGTTGTATCTGTTCAAACAACTGGATGCTGTTTTCCCCATAATATCTGCTATGGACTTCCATTGGTCTCTGTAAAGTTGGTAAAGGTCAATCAATTGTCTATCCTCATCGGGGTTGAACTGAACTTGTTTATTGTTGACATACTTAGTGGATAAATACTCCTCCCATCTAAGTTTACATTGAATAGCAGACTTCTTCATCAGCAAGGTGGCTATTTTGTTCCACTTGTTTAAACCATACTTTTGTATACTTCTTGTCAGAATATCATCTTCTTTTTCAGTCCAGTAGTTGTTAATACTAGACCCTTTGATATTGGTCTGCTTGTATATGTTGTTTATCTTCTTCTTGGAATTTTGCTTACCTTTGTTAGTAGCCACGGCCATTGGAGTGTGTATAGTATTTATGGTGTTTCTCTCTTTTCAATAAACGGATTTAATGAACCTTTTTCTTGTTTTGTAAATTTGTGTTAGCAAAGGAGAAAAAAAAAAAACAGATGAAACTGTTTGCCTTAAAAAAAAAAAAAAAAAAAAGAAAACATATCAACAACATAAATTTGACATTAATTTCAGAAAAGCTTTCAACACCCAACAAATAACTGAGTTCTGCTTATCACTTGATTTGAATCAAAGACACAATCATTTTTATTTTAATAATCACTCAATACAATGGCACTGGTTAACCTGTTTCTTCCAAAACATCAAAGGATTGTAACACAATGCTACCCTAAAGGTAAAAGAAACTCTGAAAAACAACCAAAGTCTTCAGAACTTTCATACCTTTTATACTACTGTAACAGCAGAAGAACCAAACTACAAAAAGTATCTTCATTCATTCTTAAGAAATCCCAAAAAGACATCAGAAGCAGCAAAGTTGGTGATGTTTATGTAACCATAATCATATTGTCCAAAATCATTGAGAGCTGTAAGGAAAACTTGGCTGTTTACTTTGATGATTTCATTTCAATTATTTTTGAAATCCTAAAAGTTCCTCTGTTTGTCAAGGATGAGTATATTCTGAACGGAATTGTTCAGTTTTTGGAAACTCTTTGTTCCAACATGGATAATGTTTTGATCACCAATACTCAAAATGAAAAATTAGAAAAGTTTTTGAAAGCTTACTTCTACAAAACCATTCCTCAAGATATTACTAGTATGGACCAAATACAAAAACAACTCTTCCTAAGAGGTGCTGCTGTTTTACCAAAAATCAAGAGCTTGAAGCACGTTGTATTCTACAGAGATCTATTCTCTGACTGTGTTTATAAAACATTAAAGATTTATCAAATGAACAATACCAAAATAAACCAAATCAATCTTGGTCCTGATCTAAAGGTCTTAGAAAAAGACGGCTTTGATGTTCATCACCAAAAGAACAGTGAGGAACTGCTTTCTAGAAAGTTGACTCATATAAGAACCAATACCGAGGTCATTTCCAGAAGCTCCATTGAAATTGCTAACAACTCCAAAGAAGGAATAATGTTTGTTGGCTTGGATGATATTGATCCAAGTGATTATCAAGACGATATCATCAAGAAGTTGTGTTTAACCAACTTGAAGGGTATCTTTGGATCTACAGAGTCAGATCTTCTTCCATTAGCCATTAATGCTTTGAACACAACAATGGCTGAAATTCCAAACATAGACTATTACAAATTTGTTGTTTCTGGTATCCAAGTTCATTTGAGGTACTTGGCTATATTGATAACTGTCAATAGCATCACCAATTCAAATGACACTAGAAAGTCTAAGGTTTATATTGATTTCGAGAATACCAACATTTTGTTGAGATTGATTTCTCAATTGATGTTATCCGAAGTTAGTATTGTTGCCTTGAGTGTTTTAGATATCATCAAAAAGTTAATCAGATACCAAATATTGAATTCCAAGGTTAACAATGGTGATTCAAAACAAGTTGGTTATACAATTGCAGTCATTAACACGAGAATATTTTATAAAGAACAACTGAATGATGTTATCCATGAGTTCTTAGATTTGATTGAAAATTACTCTGATGAGGATGATTCACAAGCTCTGTCTATACTGTACGATGACTTAGCCTTAATCGTAGCTAACCTAGACAAACAAAACTCTCAAATTAGCTTGTCCTTGTTCAATGATGTTACCATGGTTTTGAGAGATAACTTATCCAATGGCAACTACAAGATTTTGTTTGACAAGACTTTGAAATCCAGTGATTTAAACAACCACAATTGTTTGACTTTGTTTGAATCTATAAGACAACTGATTAGCTTTGGTGATGTAAAATTAGGTCAGTATATTATCCACAAATCTTTATCTGTATTTGGAGAAAGTATGGTTTTAGGTGGTTTACGTTTTTATAAAATAGCCAAAAATGAAGACGAACCAGTTTCACCAGATTACTTCATATACCATCTTGAAGTAGCCAGACTATTAGGAATCAAGGATTACGAAAACAAGGCCTTGGCTTGTGATAAAGAAAATAGATACTTTAGCGATGAAGAGCTATTGAATTATTACAGCAACGATGTAGTAAATCCATACTCAACCAAGGGAAGTAAGATTTTATCAAATGCTTCTGAATATGATACTTCAATGAATACCATTGACTATGAGGCACAAGCCAAGGAGGAGGAAATGATAATGAACATGATGAACACCAGCTTGCAAACCTTGACTTTGCCTAAGTCCCCAAGTTTCTCAAGAAATATTGATACAAAATCCTTGTCTGGATTGGCTCATGAAGAAAGCAACTTAACTGTCAGTGAACTAAAGTCCTTTTTGGGCACCAGCAAAAAAAACGGTGAAAATACTGCCAACGGTGTCAAAAGAAATGGAACCTTGAGTCAATCTGTTAAATCAAAGGTTACCAATGTCACCTTTTTGTTGTCTGAATTGGAGGATACTTCCAAGAACTTGAGATTGCGTATGCCACATGAAGACCAGGTATCTCAACTTGATGAAAGAATCATTCAAAGAAACAAAATCAACAGATCATTGGATGTTTCCAGAAAGACATCTTTCCAAAATGGAAGACGTAGTATGGACAAACGGTCACATGACCCAAGAGGGACTATCAGCGAAAATGTCCACCCTAATGAGGAGGATGAAGATGATGAAGATGAGTTCGTAGATGCGAGCAGTGATGTAACCAGTATCGGCGAATTAGATAACAGAGGAAGTCTGTTTACCTAGATATTATGTAATAAATTAAAATAGGTAGACAAAATGTTTATGACGTATAGGATTTTTTTTCGGTACTAGTCATGTTTTTTTTTTGTTCACGTAAACAATGCTCCTATGGAGTTAAGGTTCCAACTTACACCCAACCCGTGTTTTTCTTTTCTTTTTTTGCTCCCTTTTGGGACATTTCTAGAAACATCAATCTGAAACACCCAAAAGTATATAACAACACCAAACAAACACAAGACTAGTTCTATGTTTATCGTGTTTTCTTTTCTTTTAAACTAATATTTGCATACAATTGAAAAAAAAAAAAATAGTCGGCATTATGAACCAAAAAACAGACACAAAAATGGCAACTACATTAGCTCAATCTTTCATCGATTCCTTAACAACCAAATTGGACAAGAATACCATTGAAAAGTACTACTTATCTAATCCAACATTCAAAGCATCTGTTGAAAAGTTGAACTCTCTTTCAGATGATGAATCAATCAATGAAGAATTAATACAAACATTGTTCTCATTGCTGGATACATTCTCCAATGGTTCCGATTTTGAACTATTATCAATAAACAAATGTCCGTGTAAGAAACGATGCAGATGCTTCGTTGATGGCTTTGGATATGAAGACAAAACACATAAATCTTTGAACTTGGAGATTTTACGACTTGTCGAAGTATATTTGGTCAAAAACCGACAGGACTTCATATCTTCAGACATAAACACAGAAGAAATGAAGGCGTATTTGAGCAGTTGCAGAGAAAACGGGTTTCTTTGGAACTACATATATGAGCAAGGTGTCGATGAATCAACAGTTGCCTTGTTAAACTCACAACTTTGCTTAGCCAAGGCTCAGGAAATAGTGCTTTTAAATAAAGAAAAAGAAGAATTGCTATTGTTGGAAAGAGAAAACAAATGTAACTTCAGCGTACTGAGTATGCTAGCATACGGTGTATACAAACTATATGACTCTACCCACACAGATAAGTTAACTCTTTCCAAAAAGAACTTTTTCAACGCTTTGGCCTGGCATTATCATTTGAAGAATATGCAAACAAAAAAAGAGGTATCTTACAAAGAGCTTTTTGATATTTCCGTTCATATTCTGAAGAAACTTGCCATGGTTGAGGATACTGAACATGTTGGAAAATCACAAACATTAATAAAAACTTACCATGAAATAATACAAACTCTTTTAAGAGGACAGGGTGATATGGAGGCAGAAGAAATTGCTGCTTACCCAGACTTGAAATACAGAATCTTAGTCACCTTCAAGCGTCCTTCCATGCTTAACAACAATCTAGCCACCTCGGAAAACAAAATTCCTTACTATTCTTACTTTGAAACACCTGAGATATACAAAGTTAAAGAAAAGGAATTGTTCAAAACTTATCAAGATTTGGTTGACTACAATACAAAGAATCTTGTTCAACTAATTTTGAGACTCAGATGTGAAAATCTGATCACTTTTCAAAAAGAAGTTGTTGTAAATGAGTACAGACAGGTCCAGGAAATTCTTGACAAAGTTATCCCGAATAAAAAGAAGTATATCAAGGTAAACCTTGAAAAGGTTCAAAACCCACAATTTGTGAAAGAAGCCAAAAACTTCTTGATGATTGGAAGCAAAATCGATAGGGATAACTCGGAACTGTGCAAGAAATTAAAAAAAGATGTCATTTTCCAAAAACCTACACTCTCTTTTGCTAAATTAAGCAAATCGCTAAGGGATAAAGGTTATTACGAAGAGTCAATCCAGAAACTGATTGATTTACTTGTCTCATTGAATAGACATTTAAAAATTCTAATGGACTTAAAGACTCCAAGTACAATGACATTCTTGATTTATCTAAATGAACAATACAAAGACATACCAAAGTATGACAACAAGTTTGACTATGAAGATGCATATGAAAAATACACACAGGTTGAATATAAAGATAGGTTTGAAGGCACCTTGCAACAGGTTGACGATTTCATCTTGAAAGAGTCGAATAATTCTAATATCATTGCTAAGGAATTCAGACCTGAAGATCTAGTTGATGACGAGATATTCACATTCAACAAGCAGATTCAATATTACAACTCTTTAAAAAATAACATCAATTCAGGCTTGAAATTTTATAATGACATTGAAAAATCATTGGGAAAAACATAAAAAAAATCTATATATCATCTTTTTTATTCTCCATCTGTTGCTTCTTCCATTCTTCAAACTTTCTTTTTCTGGCAATATGCTGCAAGACATGTTTATGCTTATTGGAGCTTAGATGTTCTTTAAATTTTTCTTGTCCGATTACTACAAATGGTTTGCCTTTTTTATCTGTACATTTATCACAGGTGAATGGAGCCAAGTTCAATTTCAATTCAATAGGGTTGTTGACATTTTCAAGTTTTTCCAGCATGCTCTTGTCCAATAAATCTGATAGTTCTTCCGGTGTTTGTTCAAATTTATCTACATCCAAGTCTTTTAAGAAATTATCAGTTATTTCAACTGCTCTATGCTCAACTTTATCTTTCCATTCACTTAAATCTGAAGCATTCAATACAAACAAGTTCTTTCCTTTTATGTCAGGCACCATTGTATTCTTGATCCACTTGACTTGACTCTTTGCATACTGTCTGGTTTTGATCTTCATCACTTCTTTACCTTGTTCAAATTTCTTTGGGTCTTGACAGTCATCTTCCAACCATGGCAAAAACTCTTTGAATCCAATGACTTGCCATATTCCTGCTTTCATCTTTTCTTCTCTGTTTTCACCAATATTGTATTCCTTGAACTTTTCATACAAAAACTTTACTTCTTCTAGTGCTCCCTTGCCAAACATCCCATCAACTCTTTGGTCAAGTCTTTGGTTTAAAATCTCAGGTTTGCTGTATACCCACAAAAACAGAACATCGTACTTCATGCTGAACTCCTGACTTAGGTAAATCTCACTCGGTTTCTTCTTTGTAGAGTAGTATATCTTCAGCATGTTGTAGATTTTGCCAACGTCATTGGGATGCCATTTGGATGCAATGACGGGATCAACTTTTTTCAGTTCTTCATATAGAACCTCGCTGTTATATTGGTTTTCACTCAAAAATATCTTTTCCTCCTCAGTCCACAAGTCTCTGGAGTAATCCTCAGATATGGTTTTGTTAAATAGAGCTTGTAGATAGTAATGAGTTCCTCCAACAACGATAGGCAACTTTGAGTTCTTGTGAAGCTCATTAATTTTTTGATTGCAATCTTTCTCAAATAAACTTAAGTTGTATGATTCAGTCAGTGGAAGGAAATCCATCAAATGATGTGGAATGCCGTTTCTTTCCTCAATCGGGTGTTTATTAGTGACAACATCGACATTTTTGTACAATTGCATCGAATCTGAATTGATTATTTCACCATTGAAATGAGTGGCTAATTGAATGGACAAGTCTGATTTACCTGTAGCAGTAGACCCCAAAATGACAATAATTTTCTCTTTCTTATTAGTGCTCATTAAATTAGTCAGTTTCCTAAGCATGGATTATTCTTATTTGGTTTTTTTCAGCTGATATATAAGTTAATACGATTTTAAGAAAATGAATAAATTTATGGATGAATATTTTTTTTAAAAAAAAAGGCTTTTTTTTCTCTTCTTTTTCTTTTTTTTTTTCTTTCACGTGCTTCCTCTAATAATCGTCATATTCCTCATCAGACATGTCAAAGCCTTCAATATCCAAGTAAAAGTTACCCTTCTTGTATGATTTGATCAATGTGTGCATCTTTTCAATCAATTCATTAACATAATCATCAGATAAAAACAAAAGTCTTTTGATATAAGTCTTGTTCTTGATGATGTAGAACATCCAGTATTTCAATGTATTAATAAACTTCATATTCTCACTCATTTCCAAGCTAACGGTCTTAATATCCATAAACGCATTTTCTGTCAAAAATGTATTCAAATATTTTTCATCCAAGTCATAAGTCTTTATGACATTTTTGTTGTCGCTTGGTACTGATTCTGAACGAGATATATCAACTTTTCCGTATACGTGATAATCTTCGCTGTTGGTATTTTTCAATTTCCAAGTTTTAAAGTTGTTGTATTGGAAATTTCTAGGTATGTCAAAGTTAGTTATATGATTAAACTCAATTTTGTCATTAGCAACTATGTTTGTAACAATCTTTTGTTCTCTGATACTAGTGTTGTTGTTGAACTGCAGCATTCTTGTCATTTCATTTGGTGTAACTTTTGAAGATCCTTCTCTTTGATCAAATATAGAATTTATGGTTTGGAATAGTAAGGCGTTCTTTGAAGTAGCTTCAAATAAGTTAGAATTTTGAGTATCCAGTTTGTATGATAATGGCAACAACAAATCAACAAAATCAACTGATTCGACAGTGTTTATAATGTTATTGACAAACATTGTGGTTTTGATACTTTGTGGGGTATTCAATTCATTGATATTGGAACAAGATAGTGAGTATTGGAACAGAGTAGTTTTATTAAACTCATCTTTCAACTCCTCCAAGTATTCATTGTTTAAGTACCCCCAAGAGGTATCGAATTCAGAAAATATATTGAAATGCTTGAAGTTGTCACATTTTTCTATCCAATGATGGAACTTATCGTCCCAAAGCTCATATTTCTTTGATTTGTACTCTTGCTTACCTGAATCAGGCTGTAGAAAATGCTTAAAATAATCATTGTTTTCATTTTCTACACCGGTAGTTGGTATATTGGTAGGAATAAAGGTCTTGCCATTCTTGTCATTGTGATGATACCACTCATCTGAAACTATTAAGTTATCCGATTTCAACAAAAACTTGTTATAGTTAGTCCAGTATTGGAATTCTTTAACATCTTTAAAGTTCAAAGTGTCGTTTAATGAATCCACACTTTCAGGGTTCTTGCCTGAATCAAGTAATGTTTGAAAACTGGATTTAGGAACTGAATCATTGTATGTATTAACCTTATCAAAGCCCTCAAGATTATCAACCTCCGCAGTATTTGCCATCCAATTATCCTTGTAGTTTCCACTATTTCTTGTATCATAAAGAATTGTTCTAGGAGTGTAAGAGGCTGTTCTATTCACTAAGTTGAACTGACAGTGGAGATTGACATTATGTGATGATCTGCAGTTCTTCAAACGGAGTTGTTGCTGCAAAACAGATTCTTCAATATTGTAAAATTGAGTAATCAGATGGCATGACGCATGACCAAAACCAATATTAATAAACTCCTGATCGTTGTATGACATATTGGTATGGTGTAATCTCTACAATTCTGCTGATTTCAGGCTTAAAATTTTTTTGTACGTTTTATTTTTTTTTTCATGGTTCATCCCACGCGAACTACATTCATATTTTTTTTTTTTCAGCAACACACATAACTTTTTTAAACACGTCAGCAATCTGAACAAAATACCAAAAACCCCCAAAATACAAAAATGATTATAGGTAAATACATCTACTTTTTGTACATTCTACTGGCTAGCTGCCTTGTAGAATGTTTGGAACAAGGCCAAGATTACTACAAGATCTTGAATTTGAACAAACAAAGCAACCCTACTGACAAAGAAATCAGAAAGGAGTATTTGCTTTTATCCAAAAAGTACCATCCTGACAAGAACAAAAACAATGATCCTGAAATTGAAAAAAAGTTCATGTTAATTGCTGAAGCATATGAAGTATTAAGTGACAGTGAACTGAAGCAACTATACGATGAACACGGTCAACCAGCTTTCAAAGATGGTCCTAACAATGTTAAACAAAACATCCCGCAACAACACCAATTCAGAGGTCCAGGTGGTATGGATGATATTTTAAACCAAATGTTTGGTCAGCACTTTAAACAAGGACCACAAAAGACCCAGCCTGTTTTGGTTTCATTGTCTTTATCTCTACAAGAATTTTATACTGGTATAAACAGAGAATACAACTTGGACTTGAGAAAAACATGTAAGAAATGTTCAGGTCAAGGTGGTCAATTGAAAAAATGTGGTAAATGTCACGGTTCAGGTATGTTGATAAGAGAATTTGTTCAAGGCCATTTCAGACAACAAATGCAGCAACCATGTGACGGCTGTAATGGTCAAGGTCAAACTTTAAAGAAAATGTGTGGTGCTTGTAAAGGTAACAAGTTTGTCAAGGAGGCTGTTGAAGTTCATGTTGACGTGGTTCAAGGTACTCCTAGAAAGTCTAAGCTTGTTCATGAAGGCAGAGGTGAAGAGATGCCTGGTACAGTAAGAGGTGATCTTGTCTTTGAAGTTGGAGAACAAGAACACGAAGGGAACTATGGTTACAGAAGACGTGGAGATAATTTATACAGAACAGTCACCTTGACATTGAAGGAAGCTCTTTTGGGTAATTGGAAATTAAGCATTCCACACTTTAGTGAAGACCTATCTCCATTGGTCTTGAAGAGAGATTCAAACAAAATGGTTTCTAATGGTGAAGTAGAAATATTGGAAGGCTATGGTATGCCTATCACCAACCCAGAAACTATGGAGTTTGAAGATGATTTCGGTGACTTGATCATAGAATATAACATTATTATGCCAAAGGGATCTGCCAACGTGGCAAAAAGTATCAACTTGGATGAACTATAATATATAAGGACTTTATATACTTATTTTTTATTTTTTATTATAAAGCTTGAATTTTAAATTGGATTAGAGACTCTGTCTCTCTTAGCTCTGGCCATTACTGTGTTTCTGGATTGATATCTGATCAAACATCTGGAAACTAATAATCCATTGAAGATTCCAAAAGAGGTACATAAGCCAGTCTTGGCCCAAACAGATAAGTTTTTATAAGCAGTGAACATAGTGAAGTAAATATGGTAATTTATAGTATAGTGAAACTAAAACAATGGTTTTTATTATATACAACTAAACCTTTTTTTTTTATCTTCTGTATACCTGGCTTTATATAGTTTTTGAAATTCACCTCTAATTCCTTATCTCAACCATGCCACTTTTTTTTTTTAATCGGATTCTAATCTAAATTGACTTTGATTTAGTATATAAACGAAGCATAATCATCAACATTTTGAGATAACAACACAATATTATACTCTTGTCAATACGACAAATTTTATAAAAGAGAACGACTTATTAACGAAGCTTAACTACCTCTCCTCACTTTTTTAACAAAAAACCAAAATTTAAAAAACTTATTTACATACTGAGTTATATATTCTTGAAATTCATATCGTCCTCTTTTCTGTACAAACAGTGATCAGGAGCTCTGATGACTTCTTCAACATCATCCCACCCAGGCAAGTCCATTCCGCTTCCACCAGCTATTGGTCTGTCTGCAATGACAACATCTTCCATTCCCAAAGCATCCTTTAACCATGGATGGTTGACCATTCCACCAGCATCTGCTCTTAAGCAAGGATCTATTTGAAGCATAGGCAGCAAGAAATCGGTCAGTTCCTGTGCCAAATCATCCTCAATTGCATACTTTTGTGTGAACACCTCAAACAAATTCCATGGACGCAATCCACCAATGTTTCTCAAGGTACCATTTCTTTTGTACAATGCTCTTGAGTATTTACCTTTAGTTCTTAACTTCTCAGGTACATCACCCAACAACTCCTGGATCTGGGCCATGTGGTCATCTTCTTTTGAGTAAGACTTTCCAGAGCGTGGAGAGAACAAAACATCACCAGTCAGTAGCTCAAATATTAAACAAGCAACTGACCAAACATCAACTGCACATCCCCATTTGTAACCAACAATTGCTTCAGGACATCTGTATTCTCTGGTTTGGATTTCGCTGCAGAAGTGATAATCTATCCAGCATCCATTACCCATGTCACCGATTTTAATTTTGATGATGTTGGATTCCAGGTTTGGTATTGGATTCAAGATATCTTTCACACTCTTGCTCATTGCCTCAGTCCCTTCAGATAAATCTTCTTGAGATTGATTCAAAAATTGCTTGGCAGAAAGAGTTGATGGCAATGGCATAGAATAGCACACCATGGATCTTCTTTTTGGTGCTGGAGTAACTTTCTGGTGCATCAAATAAGAAAGACTTGATTTCATGGTTTTGAAAATTGAAGGACCATCATCTGTGTAGTCAGATTCTTCTTCCACAGCTTCCTCGTCCTCAAGCTTATCATCAATGTGCTGTTCTTTAATCATCTTTTTGTGTGCTAAATCCTCTTCTGTTCCTGAGAATGACTCTTTCTTTGGTGTTTCAACATGCTTACTCTTGCTGTTGTCAACTGAACCTGCATCAGTAAGTGAATTCTCCTTTGGTTCTATGGTAGAATTAGATCTGTCTCTACGTAAAGCAGGTTTCAAACTTCTTTTTTGTATTTTCTGCATTTTGATCATTTCAGTGATTGTTTCCAAATCTCCTATTTCCATCAAGACATTTTCCGGTTTGATGTCTGTATGGATGATACCACATTTTCTGTGTAAGAAATCCAAAGCCAATAGTAATTGTTTAGCTATTTGTTTAACATAAATAATAGGCAATCTTCTCTTTTCGTTTCTCTCACTCAATTTCAACAAGTTTTCACCCAATAATTCAAAAGCCATACACGTGTGAATACCATTAGGACCTGTATGATAAAATGCTGAAAGTAACCTTATGACATAATCTTTACCTGAGTGTGCAGCATTGTCATCCGCTTTTAGCAATTCAAGCAATAGATCAATTTCATCTCTTGCAGCTTCGGATGATGAAGGACTAGCTTTCACAATCTTCAAGGCAATATATTTATGTTTGTCATTGTTGCCAGAAGTAAGATCCTTGGCTAACCAAACAGTTGAAAAATGGCCCCAACCAAGTTTTTGAATCAGTCTGTATTTTCTTCTGTAAAAGTATTCATTTTTTTTGGCTGGATGATATCCCCCTTTGCAATATTCTTCCGGGCTTTCTTCGTGTTTCATCATATCCTTGACTTTTTCGTTTTCATAGACATAGTCATCATCTGAACTACTAAATTCGTAATCCAAATCAACACTATTCTTCTTGAAGTAGATATTTCTGTTTTCCTCGAGATCTTCAGTAGAGTTGTCAGTGTTGGAGACTATATTAATAGGATCAGTGTTGTTGTTATCTTTTTTGCTTTCTTCATATTCATCGTCTATACCAGTAGCAGCGGCAAAGTTTGGTAGCAAAACAGAAACATTGTCATCTGATTCCGGTTCTTCCTGTGGCCAGCAATCTTCTGGGTAATTAGAAGAAGGAAAGCTTTCAGCATCAAAATGATCATCAGCCTCGTTGGCTAGTAAGGCACTTTGTTGTAAGGCTATGGACAATTTCGATAGTGGATTCTTGCATGAACGATCTTCACATCCATGTGGTTCTATTTTATCATTGTCTACTTCAGATGCATCTGCAATGCTGGTTGAGTTGTCTTTTGGATCAATGCTAATGTTTTTGTTGCTTGTGTTGATCTCAGGCATTTCTGTCTTGATGATTATGTGTGAGTCTTTTACTTCAGGCTTTGTTGTTGCTGATTTGAACATGCTTAGTAACGTCATATTGTAATATTAAATGGTCTTATTTGTTGCTGCTTTTTAATTAATTATATTATGTTTTGGTTGTATGTTTCCACATTAAAAACAACATATAAAAAAACTGAGCATTGTTATCAAAACATAAAATTTCTTATGATTTCCAAGTTAAAATCTTATGTAAAATTTTTACTAGGGGTAATTTTGACTGCTTTTTTTTTTTTTTCCCTTTCCAAAAAAAAAAAAAATAAGGTGCACAAGGATGTCCGGCTGAATAGTTTTCAAATGTCCATGAACAATTTTTTACACTATTTGTAATGAAATTACTCATCTTTATTGGGGGAGAGAAGATCTGCATATTACTGTTATTACTGTTGATAATTACATCATGACGTTTTATTCCCTTGAAATTTTTTATTTGATATTTTTTGTAAGAAAAAAAATTATAAATTACTTTATTTCTTGTGATATATATTAATACACTACAATATTCCTTAATATGGGGCATATCCTCCTCTGTAGCCTCCTCTTCCTCTAAAGCCTCCTCTGCCTCTACCACCTCTTCCTCCTCTAAAACCACCTCTTCTATATGGAGCTCTAGGCTTGTCAGTGAATGTATATGGTCTTCCTGAAGGTCCTACATTGGCGTTTTTCAGAGGACCTTGTCTGGCCCAGTTGATTTTCCAGGTATACTGACTGTCAAATACCAACTTGGTGTTATTCAATTCATCCAAACACTTTTGGGCTTCTTCTTTGGTTTCATAAGAAACAAAACCGTAACTTTGGTGGATGGTTTTTGGTGGTAAAATTACAATTTTGGTTACCTCACCATAAGCTTCCAATATTGGTGCTAGTTCGCTGGCCTTTATGGTGACAGGCAATCCGGATATGTGAAGGGTAGGTTCAACCAGAGGTTCTCTTGGTAACTCCGCTACAGGTTGTTCAACTTCCATTTCAGCAGCTTCACTTGAGGCTAGTTCTTCATTGGCAGTATTGAAGGTTTGTTCTTCAGTAGCTGGTTCTGTTACTTCACTTACAGATTCTTCAACAACTTCAGTAGTTACTGGTTCTTCAACAGCAGTTTCTGTAGCAGCTTCTTCAACAATTGGTTGTTGTTCAGTTGTTTCAATAACAACTTCTTCAGTAACAACTGGAACTGTATTTTCTTGAGCAATTTCTTCAGACATTGTGGATTGGTTAGAACAAAAAACTTTTTATTTTGGTTATTTTCTTTCAAAATTTTGAATTAAGTCGTGTTCATATAATTTTTTTTTTTTTTTTTTGGTTGAGGGGATTCTTTTTTTTTAAAAAACAAAAATCCAGAAAAAAAAATCAGGAGAAAAAAAAAAAAAAATTTAAATTTGGGTAGCGATAATTGAAAACAATTGCTTATGTCCTATGTATCACGTGCTTTTACAGTCATTGGTAGCGCTATGTCTTAATCTTTATATCCGACTGATATCACGTGTATGACGTCATAATACAAACGTTTTTCTCTTTTCTTTTTTTTTTAATATTTACACACATATCCCAAATAGGAAATAATATCATATAGATAAAGTTCTACAAGCATATAATTTGTCTTCTCCTATATATCTCCTGGCGGTTTTTAAATTTTTTTTTTTTTTCTTTCTTTTTTTAAAATTACTCTTATATTCCTGGGCCTTTAAAAAAAAAAATACATATATTAACACTGGTTGTAATCATTTTTTTATTCAACTTCTTTCTTTAATCTATTAACAATGTAGATCATTAAATTACAAACCAAAGAAAAACGAAAACACATTACTTTTTAGTTAAAGGTATACACACAAATTTTTCTTTACACTAATACAATTATTTATACACAATGTCTGTTGAACAAGTCTCTCAAGTATTTGATACCATTTTAGTTTTGGATTTTGGTTCTCAATACTCCCACTTAATCACTAGAAGATTAAGAGAATTCAACATTTACGCTGAAATGCTGCCATGTACCCAAAAGATCAAGGATCTATCCTGGAAGCCAACTGGTGTTATCTTATCCGGTGGTCCATACTCAGTTTACGCTGAAGATGCTCCTCACGTTGACCCAGAAGTCTTCAACTTGGATGTCCCAGTCTTAGGTATCTGTTACGGTATGCAAGAATTAGCTTGGTTGAACGGTAAGGCTGTTGCCAGAGGTGAAAAGAGGGAATACGGTCCTTCCACCTTAAACGTTGTTGACAAGGAATGTCCTTTATTCAAAAACGTTGACCACTCCACCGTTTGGATGTCCCACGGTGATAAGTTGGTTGGTTTACCAAACGGTTTCAAGGTTGTTGCCACTTCCGACAACTCCCCATACTGTGGTATTGCCCATGAATCCAAGCAAATCTACGGTTTACAATTCCACCCTGAAGTTACTCACTCCGCCAAGGGTAAGGAATTGTTAAAGAACTTCGCCGTTGATATCTGTAAGGCCACCCAAAACTGGACCATGGAAAACTTCATTGATACTGAAATCAACAGAATCAGAACCTTAGTTGGTCCAACCGCTGAAGTCATTGGTGCTGTTTCCGGTGGTGTTGATTCCACTGTTGCTGCCAAGTTAATGACTGAAGCCATTGGTGAAAGATTCCATGCTATCATGGTTGACAACGGTGTTTTAAGATTAAACGAAGCTGAAAACGTCAAGAAGAACTTGATTGCCGGTTTAGGTATTAACTTAACCGTTGTTGATGCTTCTGATGAATTCTTAGATAAGTTGATCGGTGTTACTGATCCTGAAAAGAAGAGAAAGATCATTGGTAACACCTTCATCCACGTCTTCGAAAGAGAAGCTGACAAGATCAAGCCAAAGGACGGTACTGAAATTGAATTCTTATTACAAGGTACTTTATACCCAGATGTCATTGAATCCATCTCTTTCAAGGGTCCATCCCAAACTATCAAGACCCATCACAATGTCGGTGGTTTGTTAGAAAACATGAAGTTGAAGTTAATTGAACCTTTAAGAGAATTATTCAAGGATGAAGTTAGAGAATTAGGTGAATTATTAGGAATTCCGCATGACTTAGTCTGGAGACATCCATTCCCAGGTCCAGGTATTGCCATCAGAGTCTTAGGTGAAGTTACCAGAGAACAAGTCGCCATTGCCAGAAAAGCTGATTACATATACATTGAAGAAATCAGAAAGGCTGGTTTATACGGTCAAATCTCTCAAGCTTTCGCTTGTTTGTTACCTGTCAAGTCCGTTGGTGTTATGGGTGATCAAAGAACTTATGATCAAGTCATTGCCTTAAGAGCTATTGAAACCACTGATTTCATGACTGCTGATTGGTTCCCATTCCCTCACGAATTCTTAAAGAAGGTTGCTGCCAGAATCGTCAACGAAGTCGATGGTGTTGCCAGAGTTACTTACGACATTACCTCTAAGCCACCTGCCACTGTTGAATGGGAATAAACTGCTTGATTTAATTATCAAAGTATTATATACATTTTTTCTCTCTTAACAACAATTTTTAATGAAACGTTCATAACTGTATTGATGAAGTGATTATATATATTGGATTTTGTCAACGGATAAGTCATTGTGTTTGTATGGAAATTTTGAAATATTCGGCAAAAACTGTAAAAAAAAAAAATGTACACAGTTTTTCCATAATTTTTTTTGCAAATTTATTTCTCAAGTTTATCTTAACAAATAAACCATAAACGATTGCACTTCCCATTACCAAGAATGAAAAATGTTATATTGTTGAAAACAAAAACAACACCTTCTGATCCATATGAAAATCTCCTTCAAAAGGAAGGCATAAAGCACACTTTCATACCACTTCTGACCCATAAACATTTACCTGAAAAATGCATAAATCTTTTCAAAACTGACATAGATACCATAGATTACTTGATTATCACCTCCCAGAGAGCTGTTGAAGCCTTGGAACAATCTATTCTACCATCTTTAAGCGAAGATGTTATTAATAGAATAATGAACAAGCCGATTTTCACTGTTGGTCCTGCAACCGCAGATTTCTTGAAGAGAATTGGGTTTACTGACATAAAAGGAGGTAACGATGCAGGAAATGGTAGTATCTTATCAGACCTTATCATGCAAGAGCCTGATGAAAAGTACAAAACAAATAAAAGAGGGATTTTCTTGGTTGGTGAAATCCGTAAAGATGTTATACCAAGAAAGTTGATTCCCCAAGGTTACAACCTACAAGAAATTGAAGTTTATACAACTAGATCTATGGATAACATTATAGAAAGATTTGATGAGCAAATGAGACTGAACGATTATGCAGAAGGCCAGGTGCCTTATGTAGTATTCTTCAGTCCTCAAGGAACTGAGGATATTATTAAGACTGATTTCAAAAAGTCAACTGTTATTAGTATAGGGCCTACAACAAAGGAGTATCTAGAAAATAATAATATAAAAGTTGATGGAGTTTGCCAAAAACCAAATGCGCAGTCATTGTTGGAACTTTTAAATAGTTTATAGGATTATATACGTGATTAGATGACTATAACATTTTCGTTGATATTTATAAAGTCAGATATTTGATCTTTTTCTTGGTTGTTTTCAACATCTTCTCTTATTGTAACCCTAGGATATTTTAAGTATCCTCTTTTGATAGGAATCAACAACAGATTAAAAGCTTCTTTTGGTTTCGATTCATCTAGGAAGAATTTGCTAAATCCACTAATTAACCAAGTATTCGTATTATCGCTGGTTTCGACTTCGCAAACATACTTTTTGTTTTCATTAAATATCTTTGTTTTATCAATATTAATATCAAATGAGTAGCAATCACCCATTCTCAAGTTAGTATCTTCAAAGTTCTTGTTCAAATTTATTGTAAACAAGTCTTTGTTCATTTGCAATTCTTCAATGTCAAACTTTTTCTGCATTCTTTGTAGAGTACCCAAGTTCCAAATTTCATTGCTATCATCAAGTTGAACACCATCAAATAAGATTCTGTATACATCTAACAAAACCTTCAAAAATTGTTGATTCGACTTACTTGCTTTGTTGTCAATCCTCTTCAAGTAATTCAAGAAATCAGTTTCATCATATACCTTCAATTTGACAATCTTGAAATGGATGAATTGATTTATGTGGAATTGAAACTTTGACAAAATATAGTCCCTCCATATGATCTTGTAGCACTTCAAGTCG
Organism: Hanseniaspora nectarophila; assembly: GCA_030573495.1. Lineage (NCBI taxonomy): Eukaryota > Fungi > Ascomycota > Saccharomycetes > Saccharomycodales > Saccharomycodaceae > Hanseniaspora > Hanseniaspora nectarophila. The sequence continues at coordinate 21,783 of JAJMDJ010000207.1, forward strand.
GGATACTTATCAAAGAACATAAAAGTCAAGTATTCTTCTATTGATGTACGTAAGGTTTTATACTTGACTTCATACTCCAATGTTTTGATTGAAGATAGGTCACTTAATGGGAAGAAATTCTTGAATGTAGACAAAGGATTTTTAGGCAACAAGATATTTTTTACTGTTGTATCCAAACTTGTTTGAATTGTTTTATTATCGTTCAAAATCAAATTTGTTCCTATGATATTAACTGGTTCTGTGATACTCGACATATTCATTGTTATGTATGAAGAGTTTTTCTTGAAAATAGTATTGTGAGAAACAGTCAATGGATTGGAAAATGATTTGGTAACTCTTCTCGCTTCCTTTAATTTATCACCAATAGTAGTGGTTAGACTCAATGATATGACATAGTTACGGTCATCTTCAACATCATAAACGTTATTATCAACTAAAACAATTCTTTCAAACTCTTTATTGATATCGTTCAAAACTATCTTCTTTACTTCAGAACTAGCGTCTCTGATGTAAATCCCCTCAGCATCAAATAATTCAATTTCCAAACTCACTTCTTCCTCTTTCAAATACTGGCTATTTTCAAATATCAAATCCAGGGACATTTCATTTTCGTAGTATTCAGAAGAAGAACTGATTAATACATTGAATTTTTTATCATCGTATAATGGCATCAAATTCACAAAGAAGCCTTGTTCGAAATCTTTCAAAAATATGGTATCATTATCATTTAAAAATACTTCCAGTGAAACAAACTCGTAAGGACCAAATTCTATATTGTAGCACTTCAACTCTAATTCATCTTTATGTTCTGTAACAACAACATCAGAGTTTTCAAAAGTGACAATATTGTCTGTTTCAGTGTTTCTCATTCTCAGCTTAATTTTATTAACACTAATGACAATGTCTGAGTCAATAAGCCAGCGCCACTTCATTTTCAAAAAGTAGTAAAAGACACGCATGTCATCGTCAAACTTCAACACACTGTTTAAATTGATATCAAAGGTTATGATTTTATCCAATGGATATGTCAAGTCGGTGTTATCACTCAACTGTAAGAATTTTTTCCAAAAAGTCTGTTTGAAATTCAAAGATCTAATGGACTCGCTATGTGTGATGTAACTGTTTTTGTCTTTCAACAAACATATCAAATTCAAGTAAGAATTAGCAAGAACAGTAATCACAGGAACCATCTCATCATCAATGATCACATTCTTTGGTTCCTGGTTGGCATGGATTTTTTCCAGGGCATCGATGTACACCTCCAGAATCTGGACAGCCAAGTCGTCCCATTTCAAGACATTGTGGTAGTACTCAAAGGTCGAATGCAGCACTGCTATTGTCTTTTCATGCTGGCCTGCCTTGTTCAACAAAATACCTATATCACTAGCCAGCAAATCAATGCTTATTGGTTTCATCTCCTTCCAGTAAGAAACAATATGCTGAGTCATTTGTATGTAATCCTCTAACACATTTTCCAATGAATAGTCTTCGTTGATGTTGAAACTCACGCTTTTGGTGACATCTACAACAGAGTGATCATTGATCTTGAAATTGAGGAATCTTTTTTTATCAATTATCGAAGACCATGTTTGTCTTTTGATATAAGCAAGTTGTCCCAAAAAGTCATTCCACTCAAGTTTATTCTGGTGTGGCATTGTTATTTCCTCATTCAAGTTCATTTTCAGTATCGTATGGTTCATTATGAAATCTGTGATGAAGTTGTATACAAAAACATCTAGGTTGTGATCTCCACAGCACATCACTTTAATCTTGTAAATAAAATCTGTAATTACAACTTTGTGGAGGTATTTGATATCTGAGTGCAGTATAGGCTGGTGTTTTAGAGTCAGCAGATGCAATGATTGAAGCATTTTGTATTTCAGCAAATCCATATAGTTTACTTTATTCTCTTCGGATGTTGTCATGAATGTGATATCAGTCTCTGTATTTTTATAGTTTAGAAACTGGAGTATGTCATTATTACATTCATTAAAGTCTATTCCGGAATCTATGGTTTGTAAGAATTCCTCGTTTTGATAAAAATCTACATCAAGTTTCTTGAGGACATCATCGGCTTGGTTCAGTAATCTGAACTTTAGATACAAATTTAAAGACTGGGTGTAAACATACATCAAATCTGCCTCGCTGCTTTCTATGATATCCAATTTCATTTGCAATGATTTGAGTGTATTTTTCAATAATTTGCCATTGATGTCATCAAACAGATGATTCTTCTCTTCCATACTCTTGAAGAAACTTGGAAACTGGAAAATATGATTGATTTCAACAAAATCATTCTGGATCTTCTCTGTTATGTTCCTTCTGTTGAATAGCTTGTGATCATTTATATCCTCAACAGTTGTTTGAATCAGAAACACAGCTGACTTGTATGAACTTGCAAACTGATCTTTTTTGTTATTCGAAATCCATTGGGTTATAATCAGTCTTATCTTATTTCTGTATTCATCTATGTTGCTGCAACTTATGACCAATATATTGAAAAATGTATCTAAGGAAGACAGTTCGCTGTTGTTGCTAAACTTGATTTCAAGATTTTCTATTGTTGATGCTGTTTCTTCATTATGGCGTTGGTAATGAACATTTTTTATAGGAAAATGACTTTCCAGCTCATACTTTACTGTATCGAATATATTGAAAGGATCAAAGTACTTCAAGTATATATTAGACATTTGTTGATAGATTAACAAAGGAATGTTGTTTGGGGGGGTTTAGAACAAATTTGATTTTTTGTTGTTTTGCTGTTAAAACATTAATATGTGAAAAAAAAACATACCGTGTAGCGTACTTTATATTTTTGAGTAAAAAGAAAATGCAAAAAAATTAAACACTCCACCTGGGGGTCGAACCCAGAATCTCTTGATTAGAAGTCAAACGCGTTGCCATTACGCCAGCAGAGCTGCTAATTTTTTGATGCAAATGTTACAAGGCGATTCGTATCAAGGGCTACGATCGTACTCAGATGTTGAGAGTAGATTTGATCACTACTCGAGACACAGAAATACCAGGTCTTTTCTGTCATGAGATTTAGGTTCTGCATATCTGAAAGCTTCATATAAGTAATTCACCCAAGCGTGACAGTCTCACTCAGGCGTCAATGAAGCTAGACAAAAGGAGCTATACAGTAATAGCGTGATCCAACGGGATTCACGCGTTACAGAAAAAAGCTAGAGAAAATATTTCTCACACAAAGACTGGAAAGTGTTTGCGTGGAAAATTTGCAGACGTGAAAAATTCTATAAGAATATTTTCACGCAGAATTTAACTAGTGTTAAATCTTATAAAAACATAATTGAAAGAAAGTATTCTTTCATATTTTAGTTCTATTATAGAAGGAAGAAACATAAGTAAAGAAGACCAGAATTAACGGAGACTTATCATAGCGCAAAAACATTATTATAAATAGAAGTTCTAAAGAACTAATTGGAGTTATAGATAATTAAGAGAATCAATTACTTATATTGGATATGGATAATTGATGATCTAGATTAGCTTAATTAGAAGTTAGATATTACTTATTGTTTCTTCTTGAGACTATAATAGTTTTAATCTATTACATTATAACATTATAAGATTGACACATTGAGCTTGAACATTGTTACTTACACACAATCATTAGTATAAAGACTTCCACTGACAACGCCACACAAGGAGTCAAATATATAACTATATTTGATATCGCCGATAATTATATCTTCATATATGATTATTGTAATTAAACAACACAGATACTAATACGGTTTTAAGTCGTTTTAATCAATTCATTATTGATCACGTTTCAAAGGACTAAACCACACCAAAGTGTAATAGCAAAATTATTTTTGAAAGCATGTTTTAATATGTGAAAGAAAATCAGGTAATACTGTGAAATCTGCCTTTTCAACACCCACATTGTTGATTAATCTGTTTCAAATATCATTATTAGTTTAATGTGGCTGTATTGCTATCTATTTGATGTAGTGTTTACCTTGTATAAGACCATTTTGTTGTATGATCATGTGACTTTCATGAAATATTGGTTCATAAAAAAAAAAAAGTGTGGTTGGAAGTCGCTACCACAACGTAATTCTTTGCCCCTTACGCGTGTTTACTCTAAAAATAAAATTAAAAAATGATACCACAGCAACAACAAAAAAAATTTTCATTAGACTTTTTTTTTTTTTTTCATTCTGGTAGGCGTAAAAAAAAAAAAAACAAGGTATATGTGTAAATCTTGTGTGTGTTATTTTATTTATTTTTTTGTATTATTTACATTATTTATTCTCCCCCTTTAAATCATACTTTAAGATAATTATCATTATCAAAAAAAAAACACCAGTAATAAAACAAAAATAAAAAATATGTCTAGATCAGGAGTTTCCGTAGCTGATGAATCATTAACCGCTTTCAACGAATTGAAGTTGGGAAAGCAATACAAGTATGTTATCTACACCTTGAATGAAGATAAAACCCAAATCATAGTCCAAGAAAAATCCGAAGATGGTGATTACGACAACTTCTTAGAAAAGTTGCCAGAAAACGACTGTTTATATGCTGTCTATGACTTTGAATACGAAATCAGTGCCACTGAAGGTAAGAGATCCAAGATGGTCTTCATTGCCTGGTCTCCAGACACTGCTCCAATCAGAGCCAAGATGGTTTATGCTTCTTCCAAGGATGCTTTAAGAAGAGCCTTGAATGGTATTAGTACTGATATCCAAGGTACTGATTTATCTGAAGTTTCCTATGAAACTATTTTGACCACTGTTTCTTAAATATATTGAGGGATATTAAAATACTTATGTATATACTTTTTTATTATTATGATAATGTAAGGTGTGAGATGTATTGTTATATTTTGGTATTTTTTTTGATGTTTCCTATTAGGGGTTTGTTTTGTTGTGTCAGGGTAAACAGTATGAGGAGGGGTGTTATTCTAAAAGAAAACTTTATATCCGTTTATTTTTTAATTTTTAACTTTTGATTTTTTTCGCACATAAGGATTATAAACGAAAATATAACCCACTCCAGATTTTTATTAAATTCTTTAATTTTTTTCTCCTCCTGTCAAAAAAAAAATACACACACAAAGGGATTTTCAACTCAAGAGAAATTAGTGATTACTCCAGATTTTTATCATTTCTTTTTACCACTGTACAAATTTATTTAAAAAAAAAAAAAAAAGAAATAAAAAAAAAAAGACAAGAGTGCACCTCACTTGAGAATGTTTTTTTTTTTTTAATAAATTTGATGAATGGACAAATAATCTTTCTTATTCGGTTACTTTTATATTCTTATTACAATGCTAAACTACATAATTATAACAATATCCCATCAATAACCATCCAATACACATTAACACCTTTTAACTCCATCTTTTTTTATTATAATAATTATTTTAAATTTTGTTGTTATTCCAAGTATTTCTTTTATATACTCTTTGTTGCTATCTTATCTCAGTTATCTTCAAAAAATAAAAAACATATGTTCAACACCCAAGACATAAACCAATACCCAAGCATGAGCAATTCCGTATCCATTGACTCCAACCCTTACAACAATGAAGCACTAGAAAACAAAGTCAACAGAGCAACTTTGGAACAAAAATTAGCTATCGTACTGTTCTTCAACAAACACAAGGCTGAAATGCCAAGATTTAAGCTGGTAAACATGCTAAACAAAAAAATATCCATTTCCATTTCAAGTTTAAGTTCATGGTTGAAAAAAGAAAACTCATTAAAAGAAAAGTACTGCAGCATAAGCAACTCTTCTATTGATTGCTTTGACTTTAATCAAATCATCCAAGATATTTTGAACAGCGAAGACAGCAATCTTGTCATTGAAAACTCCAATGCCCCTGAAAGACACGGCAGCATTTCATTGAACCACATTAACATAAACAAAAAAGATACTCTTAGAAGCAAGTATATCAAAATCAATAAGATGATGGACCAACTGGTCATAGAAAGAAAACAAAACCAACTTCCTATTACTGAATCTGTTTTGAAGAGTTACTGGGTGAAATTTTATCCTCTTTGTGGTATTGAAGACCCAAAGAGATCAAAGGGCCCTAGTAACGGTTGGCTGGACAACTTCAAGAACAAGCATGAATTAAAGAACTATGGTTCTGATTATGACTTCAACTTTGAAGCCTCCAAGTCCAATGAAAACAAAGTATCCAAAAAGAACATCAAGAGTGTTCAAAAATTTAGCAATATTAAAAACACCCAATTGCCTTTGATTAATACCATTTCCAGTGAGAGAATTGTGCAAAACTCTCCATCCGCAAAGATGATGTATGACCACAACGACTCCATTGTTAGCCACCAATCTGGGTTGTACATTACCAAGCCGCTATTCAATAAGTACCCAGACATAAATACAAACAACAAAAACGAAACACTCATATTTGATGACAAAAGGATGTTGAAGCCACTTTCCATGGCGGAAAAGACCAATCCTGATGACCATACTGCTAGCCGTCCAGTAACTGCCTCTTTGAACAGTGACCCACATGACACCACTATGAACACGAAATCAAGAACCATGGCTTCCCAAACTGATTTGTTGAATGCCTTGAAGCCACAGCAGGAAAGCACAGACTCTTTCTTCAGGAAGTTTGGCTCAGGGATCTTCAACTTCAACAACGCCAGCAGCAAGGACCTTGAGAATGTGAATGCGTTTTTCCAGCAACAAAAGCAAAACCAAGGAGCCTTCCCATACGATAATCTAAAGAAAAACGACTCCATGAGTATTCTAGGTTGGTTCAAGAACACAGCCAGCCAACCAACACAAAAGCCGCTTTCTTCAGGAATGAGTTTCTTGAATTTGGCCATGTACAAGCGTGAAAAGACCTCAGCTACTCTTGAGCCAGAAAGCCTTGCCAACAAGGAACATACCCTATACAACGACATTGGCGATACAAACCAACATTACTTGAAAACACAAGTGATCAAATCAGAACCTATTTTGACGAACTTGGAAAACCCCAGATTCTCTAAGATCCTCAGTGGGGAAACTTTTAACAATACTCTGGAAAACAAGGACAGAGACGGATACCTAAGTGATGACAGTGATGATAGCGATGGTGGTCTTGAAATCAATGTTCCTAAGGCATTCAGTGCCGAAGAAATTGATTCCTTGTTGAAAGTGCATGTTTCCAACTTTTTGACCAAGAATGGAGGCAAGTATGGAAAGAGTCTGAAGAAGTTCAATGAGTTCATGGAAGTATTCCACTCAGAAAAGTGATTCTTCTTTTTTGCTATATATATATAAAAAAACATTAATATCTATACTCAATTCAAAACATACTTTTCCTGTTTGATGAAGAATACTTCGTTGTTGGTTTGCTTTTCCCAAGTCAATCTATCAACAGCGATATCGGCAATGATGAAGTCCTCAAGCTTCAAGTCAATCCATTCACATGGATTTTCCAAGAATGGAGTGAAAGTAGGGGCGTACTCCAAGTAATCTTCATCTGTGAATTCGTAATTTTTGTAGATCTTGTTGAAGTTTTGTTTTATGAACAAGGTGTTTTCCTCAACTTGCTCTTCAATCTCATCAACCTGGGTGAAGTCCTTCTTGGAGCAGTAGATTATAAACAACAACAATGAAACATTGAACAAAGTTTCCTCGTTCTTCTTAAGCTCCTTGTATTGGCAACAGTTCAAGAAATGTTTCAGGATCTTTTGGAAGGTCTTGTCGGAAGCCAATTCAGTCTTGTAGGACAAGGCATCACTGTTGGTCTTGGCATCAATCAAGGAATTGCTATATTGTTGCAGAGTATCCATGGCGGACAACAAAATCTTCTTGGAGTTGTATTGGTAGATCTTCAACAACTCAATGATATTTTGGTGGATTGGCTTGCTGGCAACAAGCTTGTTTTTGTAATTAGGAACCATCATATTGAAGGTTGAGTTCAAATGCAACATCCCTTCCAAAATGGATCTCTTTGATATGAAATCTTCACTTGGTAACTTACAGGCCACAGCAAAGAACTTTATCAAGTATACCGGGAATGTATTTGGCAACAACTTGAATCTAACAATGTAATTTCCAGGGTTTTTCTCGTCTTCAAAGTATTCATCAAAGTTCACACCGTATTCTTGTTCACACATGATCACATACTCCTTGCTGGCAACTCTGGATGTTATTGTCAAGTAATCCTCTTCCAAGTCCTTGATACCGAACCCATATGAGATGATCAAGTCCTCTGTGTTCTTGGTTTCACCGTAATTGTTGAAAATCTCAAACTCCTCATCCTCATCAACTTCAAAATCATCCTCTTGAAGCTTTTCGTGGATGTACTGGACCTTCTTTCCGTTGTCAAACACAGTCTTCCATTGAACCTTGACCTTGTTGGAGTGGTTCAACAAATCAACTATAGGCCACAACATACCCTCTTTCAACTTCAAGTTTGGATCATCGCCATCTTCAATGACAACTGAAGGGAAGGCTCTGGACAACATTATGTAGTGGGCCCACTTGTAATCCTCAAATGAAAAGGAAATGTTCAAGGCATCCTTGATGGCCAAGTATTCGTTTTTGATTTCTCCAAGCACACTCTCGGTTTTTCTGAACAAATCTGTGTTCTTGACTATACTCAACTCCTCCTGTGTCCAGAACAATGATGAGCTGAGGTTGTTTTGGGGAAGTATGTCCAAGTATGGACCCATGAACTTCATCAACTTGTTGTCTTGGTACAAGGATGCCTTGTAGCAGCACAGGAAGACTTTGATCATGACATTGGTGTGTTTCAGTCTCAAGTCCTCAAGAGTCTTTTTGTCAAAGTGTTGTTGCAAAGCTAAAAGAGCCTTGGTGCTGGTTAGCATCAAAGACTCATCAATCTTCAACGGAGAGATCTTCAGCTTCATTCTGTTCATGGAGGTGTTCTTCGACAGCTTACAGTACACATTGCTGCTCTTGTCGTCATATGCGAAGTGGTACAGATCAGGGATTGCGGAGTTGTTGGTGATGGCCCATTCAAGAAGTTTCTTGATTTGGGTTTGCTTGTTTTTGATCAAAGCACTGTTATTTCCCTTAGCCATTTTGTATGGGTGTTGTATATTCTATGAGTTGTTTTGGTTTGTAAAGTCTGAGATGAGTTTTTTTTTTTTTTTCAAATCCTTCCGTTTCTGGTTATTCCGTTTTTTAAAAAAAAAAAAAAAAAAAAAAACGTAAAAATTTTCACACGGATCTTTTCTTTTTTTTCTGTTTTTTTGACGCACTATTTAAACTCGTCGATGATGAGTATTTTTCCAGAAACTACTTTCAAAAACTTGTTGTAAGTAAATAACAAAAAAAGGTATTAAGACAAAACCAAAAAGTATCATACTTTTTTATTCAATGTTTAGTTAGGATCAATAAATTTTATTATTTTACTCAGTATTATATCAAAGAACATAGATGTCTTCTTTACCAATGCTTATTCAAGTGTTTATTATGATGAGTAGTTTAATCTAGATAGGGACAACAGAATTCTTAAAAATGTGTTGAGAACATCTAGGAAATACAGTTTTAGTAGAGCTTTTTTCGTTAACTGATTTAAACACCTTGCAATAAGAATTGTTGGTAAGAAAAAGATTGTATGTTTTATTCCATTTGATATATGTGATCAATGCATGAAGTCAAGTTTTGTGGAAACTTCTTATGTTGATTTACTGGAAAAATATATGATTTATTGAAAAATTACTATTGATATATATATATATATTCTTTCCTTTTTTTTTTTTTTTCTTTGCTCTCTATGGCTGACTAGCTGATTCTCTCCAACTCTTCATACCCAAATGTTGCACGAAATATAGCTGCTTTTTGTCATCGCTGTTGGATATTTCATCTGGTGCTGGAGCACCGAATGAAAAGGCTGGAACAACCAAAACATCACCCACTAGCTTTGGCAAGGTCAACTTGTGGAATTGTCTCCATGTGATCTTAGATTCAACACCACTTTGGATGTAGTCATTGAAGTATGACATCAAAACATCTGTGAAGGTTCCAATACCAGTCCATTTCATGATACTCAAGTCCCTGTCCAAATCATCATTGTCATAGTAATTATTCTTTTTCTTCAATGTCAACTCAGTGATTCTTGCTATGATTTCTCTTATGACTGGATGCTTAGGCTTGGCTTGGATGATGGAACTACCAAATTGGAATCTTCTGTTGTACTTGCCAACCCATTCCCTTGTGGTGTAATCAACTTCAACACCAACCAAAAGACCTATTTCCTTAGGAGATACATTCTCTGGAATCCAGTTTGGTATAGGTTGTATAGGATTGGTATCAATATCAGCAAAGACACCACCTTTTACATACAAGATCAAGAATCTGAAGAAATCAGCCTTTAGCATCTTTGTTGGCAGAGAATCAAAGGCCTCAACAACATCTGGAATCAGGTTGTAGTAGTGGTGGACCAGCAAGGACATGATATCATCATTGATAACCTCCAAAACAAACCCAGGGTTTTTGTTTTCCCAGTTATCATGGAACTTGGACAATACAGAATCCGACGCCATATCATCATCCCAGGTTTGCCAGATGTAGGCAGGGAACTTCTTTTTCAGTTCGTATGCATACAGACATGTAAGTTTTTCTCTCAAGGTGGCAGTGTCCGGTAATTGTTTCAAATCATTTAGTTTGGTTTCCAGTTGTACTCTTTGGGCTTCCAACAATAGTTTTTGTTGTCTGTTTTGCTCCATTAGTTGTGAACTCAGCTCCTTGAACTCCTTCAGCATATCCTCATTGTATTGGTTCTTGCTGAAGTCTGTGATATCCTTTGGTAAGTTCTGTAGAATGGTTTGTAAATCAGCTGTGCTGGATGATCCAAATATTTTGAATAATAAAAATAGCAAAGACCCTATAGGAAGGACTATGAACAAGAAGACTTTTCTAGAGCTTAATTTCTTTCTTTTATCTTCAGACATTGTGTAGGATGTTGTTTTTTTGGTGATGTTGTTTTTATCTAGAGATATGTAGTAAGCATTATTTTAATTTTTTAAGTAAAGAAAAATATTGCTATTTTTTGATTTGTAAGGAATATACGTATAAAAAAAAAAAAATTTTTTTTTATCCTAATCCACATCCACGCACGTGACTTGGCTTCAAAGAAATACAATTTGTTTACACCATAAACAAAAAAATCAAATACTTTAATTAATGTTTACATTTACTAACTACTGGAAAAGTGTGTACATTAGAGTAATAAACATATAACTTAAGAATCATAGATGTAAACTTTTTAATTTATATATAACTTTATCCAAATATACTCTTGTCCTTTAATGTAAATGACTTCACCATCTCAACAAATGTATCCAACTCCTTAGTATGCTCATCACCTAGTTTGTGTGCTACTGGTGGGTTGTATGTAATGATGATATCTGTTTCAAACTCTTCCAGACGCACCAATGCAAAGTACATGTCTCTGCATGTTTCATTAATTATAGACAATCTGTGGTACACAATGTTATCTATAACAGTATCACTATGTGCTACCTTGTCTGTTGGCTTTATGCATGATTTGTTCAGGTCATATAGGATATCTTCCAGGTGGTATTCCATGGCCTTGATGGAATCAGTCGGGGGGACTCTTTCAAGAAGATCAACTAAGATACTGGTATCATCATTCTTGCCTACGAATACTTCTTGGTTGTCTGGAACTTCTCTGATTGTTGATGCGTCAACGTAGTTTTCTGATCCGTTAATTAGCTTGATGGTGAAATGACCACCGTATAATTCTTGTTCACTCATGGGCATAAGGTTCTGGTTATCTTTTAATATTACCATAATGTGTGTAATGAACTTTTTCCAAAATGAAAAAAAAAAAATGAGAGTGATGAGTGTGTGCTTATATCCGAAATGTTACTGCAAAGAAAAAAAAAACGTATACACTTTTCCTGCCCCCCTTTCAAAATGAAGATACTAATGGTGGCAAAAAAAAAAAAACAAAAAAAAAGATTACACAATTACTTAACAATTAACATCAATAACCAAAAAGTACATTTATTACAGCTATAATAGTATAAAGCTTTTGTAGTAATATCACATATGTCCACTACCACTCAAAACAAAGAAATAGACGAAAGTTTATACTCAAGACAATTGTATGTCTTGGGTAAAGAAGCCATGCTAAAAATGCAAAAAGCCAATGTCTTGGTTGTTGGCCTAAAGGGTCTTGGTATTGAAATTGCCAAGAACGTCTCCTTGGCCGGTGTTAAGTCTCTTGACCTATTTGATCCATTCAATGCTGAATTAACTGACTTATCTTCCCAATTCTTCTTAAACGAAAACACAGATTTGGGTGTTCCAAGAGATATCTCTTCTCAAAAGAAGTTAGTTGAATTAAACAACTATGTCCCAATCAAGACTGTTACCTTTCCAAATAATAAAATCATTGGAGATTTAAATCAATTGTTGAACTACCAAGTCATTGTACTAACATCTGATTTAGTCTCATTGGAAGACAAGGTCATCATCAATGAATTCTGTCACCAAAACAACTTGTGTTTCATTAGCACAGAAACCAATGGTTTGTTCGCCAACGTATTTGTTGACTTTGGTGATGAATTCCAAGTCATTGATGTTGATGGTGAAGAACTAAAAAGTGGTATGATTTCCGATATCGATCCCGAAGGTATTGTTACTACTTTGGATGCCACAAGACACAACCTTCATGATGAAAGCTACGTAAAGTTCACTGAAGTTGAAGGTATTGATTCCTTGAACAGTGGTGAAGTATACAAGGTTACTGTACTAGGTCCATTTGCCTTCAAGATTGACAAGCCTATTGATAGCAGCTCCAAATACATCAAGGGTGGTATCTTCCATGAAGTCAAGGTTCCTGTCAACATATCTTTCAAGTCCTTAAAGGACAACTTAGTTGATCCTGAATATTTTTTCCCTGACTTTGCCAAGTTCGACAGACCTCAACAATTGCACTTAGCCTACATTGCCTTGGACTTATACAAAAACAAATTTGGTTCCTATCCAAAGCCAATGTCAGAAAGTGATGCCAGCACCTTTTTGGAGCTTGTAGAATCTGTTGAAAAACAATACCCATCTATTTTACAAGGTGCTTCTTTAAACACTGAATTACTAAAAGAAGTTGCCTTCCAAGCCAGAGGTGATATCCCAGGTATGCAAGCATTTGTAGGTGGTATGGTTGCACAAGAAGTCTTGAAAGCCTGTTCCGGTAAGTTCACCCCATTGAAGCAAATGATGTACTTTGACTCCTTGGAATCATTGCCTGAACAAGAAAAGTATGTAAGAAATGAAGATACTTGTAAGCCATTGAATACAAGATATGACAACCAAATTGCTGTCTTTGGATTAAACTTCCAACAAGCCATTGCCAACCTAAAGGTCTTTTTAGTTGGTTCAGGTGCTATTGGGTGTGAAATGTTAAAGAACTGGGCATTGACTGGTTTAGGTTCTGGTCCTGAAGGTAAGATCTTCATCACAGATAATGACTCTATTGAAAAATCCAATTTGAACAGACAATTCTTATTCAGAAGCGCTGATGTTGGAAAAAACAAATCTGAAGTTGCTGCCAAGGCTGTTATTGATATGAACAAGCATTTGGATGGCAAAATCGAAACTTCCATACAAAAAGTTGGTCCAGAAACTGAAGATGTATTTGATGAAGTCTTCTGGAAGCAATTGGATATTGTTACCAATGCCTTGGACAACATTGATGCCAGAACCTATGTTGACAGACGTTGTGTATTCTTTAAAAAGCCTCTATTAGAATCCGGTACTCTAGGAACTAAAGGTAATACCCAAGTTGTTATTCCAAACTTGACTGAATCATACTCTTCCTCAAGAGATCCACCTGAAAAGGCCATTCCTCTATGTACCTTGAGATCCTTCCCAAACAAGATTGATCATACCATTGCTTGGGCTAAGTCCTTGTTCCAAGGTTTATTCGTTGATGCTCCAGAAAATGTAAACATGTACTTAACCCAAGAAAACTTTGTTGATCAATTAATCAGCCAAGGTGGTGATGCCAAGGCCATTATTGATTCCATCATCAAGTTTGTTGAAGAAAAGCCAACAAACTTTGAAGATTGTATCAAGTGGGCCAGATTACAATTCCAAAAGTCCTTCCATGATGACATCAAGCAATTGCTATTCAACTTCCCTAAGGATGCCAAGAACAGCAAAGGTGAAGCATTCTGGGTTGGTGGAAAGAGAGCTCCTAAGCCATTAGTCTTTGATATCAACAACATCAACCACTTTGAATTTGTTGTTGGTGCTGCTAACTTAAGAGCATTTGTTTACGGTATTGAAGGTGATGCTTTAGGTGCTTCATCTGACAAGGCCTTGTACACCACAATCATTGAAAACACTGAAGTTCCAGAATTTGTTCCAAAGTCTGACTTCAAGATTGCTGCTACTGAAGAAGAAGCTGAACAATTAAAGAAATCTCACGAAGATGAATCTTCTCCAGACTCCTTGACTTCATTGATCAACAGTCTACCAGCCAAGGATACCTTGAAGGCCATTACCTGCAATGTTGTTGACTTTGAAAAGGATGATGATACCAACCACCACATTGAATTTATCAATGCTGCTTCTAATGACAGAGCCTTGAACTATGGTATTGAAACTGCTGACAAGAGCAAAACCAAGTTCATTGCTGGTAGAATCATTCCAGCTATTGCCACCACAACTGCCTTAGTTGCTGGTTTGGTAAACTTGGAACTATGCAAGGTTGTTGATGGTAAGACTGATATTGAGAAGTATACCAATGGTTATGTGAACTTAGCCTTGCCATTCTTGGCCTTCTCCGATCCTATTGCTTCTCCAAAGGGACAATACAACACCACCACATACGACAAGATCTGGGATAGATTTGAAATGCCAGGAACAATTACCTTGCAAGGATTGATTGACTACTTCGAGAACCTGCAACTTGAAGTCACCATGATTTCCCAAGGTGTATCCTTGATCTATGCCAGTTTCTGGGGCTCCAAGAAGTTGAAGGAGAGATTGAACTTGAGCATTCCAGATTTGGTTGAAATGGTCAACAAAAAGCCAATTGACTCCCATGTCAAGAACTTGGTCTTGGAAATCTGTGTTGATGATGCCAATGGTGAAGAAGTTGATATTCCATTCTGTACTGTTTCATTATAATTGTATGTATCTTTTAAGTAATTGATTATATTTAAATGTTTTTTGTTTTGATTAAGTCTTTGTGTGCGGGTAAGTTCTATAACGAAATTAAAAATTTTCTCTAGCACATTTTTTTTTTTTTTTGCAAAAAAAGGTTTCCAGAATTTTGGGTTTTAAACAAATCAAAAGTTTCAATAATAGTTTTTTTGGGATTATGTTTTTTATATATACAAAAAGAATTATTTTATAAACCTCGAAAGATTGCTTTATTTTATAAATAATTTACTAAATTATACAATATGAACTCTTCTGAAGATCTTTTAGCAAGAATCAACAAGATTCACGAAACTTCAAAGAAAGTTTCCAAACACAAAAAGATGATAAATGAAAGCACTCGTTTTCTCGACAAGGTCATAACCCCTCTTGAATTTGAGTCCTACTACACATATTCCAAGCTAAAGTCATTTGAAAAGGGATACAGCGAGACTGGGGTTGTTGATTTAGAAGAAGTCAGAAACAAAGATAGACCACTATACTACGCCAAGCTAAGCAAGAAGAACAAGGATAAAAAACCGAAAGAGAATGACAGTTCATCAAGCACACGAAGATCTACAAGACTCAACAGCAAAACAGAAGAGACAGTATCAGACAGAAACATTCACAGCATAGATTTTTTGATGAATGAAAGCGAGACAGATGATCAAGTCGTGATGCTCATGGAGGATGTTGTGCCAAAGTCAAAGACCCCTGTGAGAAGATCAGATGTGATTTTGCCCCCAAAGAACAGATACATAAGAGAAAGACCGCCTGCTATCAAACCGGAGAGTAGCAGACTGATCAAATATTCAGCTTTCACTAACGTTCCTCAAATTAAAAAGTTTATTAAAAGATGTTCCAATGGCGAGTACAACAAAAATACATAAACTATATATATATATATTGGCTAAGCATTTTAATTTCATGATAAATTCTCATAACAAGCTGGTTGCTCCTCTAGAATACCCAAGTCTTCTTGCTTCAAATCAAGGAAGGTTACTTGTTCAAACATTTTGTCAGCAGATTTTTGTATTTGACAGTTTTCAGTAACGATTATGGCAATAGCATCGTATCCACCAGCACCTGGGATCATTGCGGTCAAAACACCCTTTTCCTTCAAAACATTGTTCAACAACTCAGTTTGAACCAATGGCTCAACATCAACATCCCCTTCTTTGGTTATGATTCTGAAGTTTTCTCTTATTTGCTCAATAGCGGCACGTGCCTCAATCAAAATATCAGACTTGATATCACCATCAATTTGTTTGATCAAAGTGATATCATCGGCTTTGTTCAAAGCATCCAAAGCTTCGATGAACTTGGTGTTACCTTCATTGATTTTGTTATAGACTTCTTCACTTCTTGGTAGGTTGTCTTGGTACCATTTCTTGACCTTGGCAACCATTTTTGTTGTTTCAGAACCTGATTTCACATCTCCCATGACTAACTTCAATCCCTTAGGTAACTGGATTCTCTTGTGTGTGAAATGCCAATCTGTTTCTTTGACCAAAGAATACAAACTCTTGGAGTAATCAGTGCTGACTTCTTTGATGTTTGGTAATCCATTGATCAGCTCAGGAGAGAATCTTTGGTATAGAATAGATCCAAATGTGGCTGCAGCTACATCAAATCCACTTCCGACCTTTCCTTGGGCTTGACAGTGTGCGACTTGAGCCAAGTTGTGAACCAAAGACAAAATGGAATCACTCTTGACATCAAATTCATCACCCAAGTATACAGAAGCCATGGCACTGGTTAAAACGGTTACCAAACAAGCTGAGGATCCTAAACCTGTTTTAGGTACTTTGGTAATAGTCTTCTTGTGGAAATTAAATGTTTTCTTGCTGTTGGTTTTAGTTACACTTTCATCTTTGGAGTGGAATCCTGAATCTGAGAAGATTTCAATTGTTATGTCGTATTTACCAGCTTGCTTGAAGTAATTAAGGACATTGAATATGGTCTTTTCAACAAAGGGGTTGTTTTTGCCATCAATTTCCTTAGGTATCAAGTTCCCTTGCTCATCATTTTCAACCAGGTACTCCCAAGTATCGTTGTTGAATTGAGTGGACATGACCTTGATCTTGTTGTGGTCACTTTTCTTGAATTGCACTACGGAATGCATACGACTTGACAAAGCAACTACGTATGATTGGTACTGTGGATCTAGGACTAGGTATCCTCCTACAAGCAAGGCCTTACCTGGGGCACTAAAAGCTCTCTTCTGCATTGTATATACTAAGTGTATGGTGTTTTGGTAATTGGGCATGAATCTCAAAGAATTTCACATCGCCACATATAACGCGTTTCATGAAAAAAAAAAAAAAAAAAAAATTATCTAAAATTTTGTTGTTGTTTTGAAACCTGGAAAAATCATAAATCACTGCCGAAGTGATACATCTTTTATATACATGTTTTATTCCTCATCCGAGGAAATAACAATGACCTCATCTGTTGGGTTGGTCACAAGCTTATCTCTGACCAGTGTTATGTACTCGATTTCTTCGTCTTCATCCTCAGGATTGATCAAAGCCGGATGCTTGATCAAATCATCCTTGTTTATATCCTTAACATACATCTTAACAACTCTGTACTTCCCATCGGTCTGCTTGGATCTTTTCATGAATGTATTTTCAATCTTTTCTATATCGCTTTCATCCAACTCATTGTCTGAAACACTCTCTGTAATGCTTTCTCTTTTTCTCTTCAAGGAAAAGTTATTTGGTATATTCTTAACACTTGAAATGGTGCTTGAAATTTTATTCTTGATGTTGTCGGTGAATCTATTGTAGAATCTTACAGAGTTTTGTCTTGTTGATAAAGTTTCTGTTTCCGGAACTTCCATTGGTGAAGATATGGCTTGGGAAACAACAGTCTTCAAAAGCTCGCCTTCTTTGATATTGTTCTCTTTGTAGAATTGAGATATGGCATCTTCATCTTCACTTTCTTCATCAGTCTTTTCAACACCATCTATTGATACATCTTCAGATTCATCATCCTTTATATCAGTACTGTTTTCGGATTCCTCATCTTGAGAGTGTGGCTCTTCGGTATTTTTGTTATTATCAACAAGATCATGAATCTTATTCTTGATGATTTCCTTTTGTTCTTTCAAGCTTTCAACAAATTTAGCCAAAGCATCTGATTCAGTTGATGTATAATGGCTGGAGTCATGTTTTACCAAATTTTCAATGACAGTATCATAAAATGAGCTAGCTTCTTCAGATAATTCATTCAAGTTTTTTATGTCTTTGTCAAAAAAGTTTTTTTTGCATTCGTTGACACTGTCAAGAATTTCGTCTGATGATTCCAAATAAGTGTTAACTTTATTATGGGCAGTTTCCAATTTATTAAGAACGGACTTACCCTTAGCCAACTTTGGGTCAAGAGCTTTGGAAAGAGTCTTTATCTTTTCTTGTAATTCAGCAAGAGACTTTCTATGTTTAGAGATTGAAGAATCCTTAGAGCTCAAATCATTTAAACATTGAGCATATTCATCTTTTAATCCCTTTAAAATATTCTCTTTTTCAGCAACCTTTTCTTGAATGGATGATATCAAATCATCTTGTTCTTTGAACTTTTCATCCAAGGCCTTTTCAGCTTCAGTTAATTTAAATGATTGTGTGGTTTTATTAGAAATTTCATTTTCCTTGGCTTCCTTTTCAAGTTTCTTGGAAATACTGGCTTGTAAAGACTTCATCTTCTCTTCATAAGATTCTTCATACTGATTTGTGCTCTTGCCAAAGCTATTTTCAGTGCCAAATATGGATGAAACTTGTCCGAATATAGATTGTTGTTCAGATTGATCCATAGTTGTTTCATTAGCCTCAACAACTTCTTCTTCCGGGTCAGTGACAAAAGTAAGTTGGTATTTATGTGAGTTGGTGGTTTTTTCACTGATATTACTTTCATCTTCAATGTGTTCAGAAGAAACACTTTCTCTTCTTTCAGCCTCTTCATTTTCAGCCTCCTCCATGACCTCATCAATCATATCATCATCTAACTCAACTTCAACAACTTCTGGTGTTTCTTCTTTTTCTTCAACAACATCTTCTGATGATTCACTAGATTCCCTTTCAACTGGTGGATTGTTGGCCTTTTCACGCAGAGTCTTTAAATAACTACTCTCTTTGTTTTCTAAACTCTTCAATAGACTTTTGGCCTTGGCCAACGATTCTTGAAGTTGATCCACAGTGCTGCTGACATGTGTGGTGTCTTCAGTGGCAGATGGGATCAAGTACTTGGCTCTCATCTTCTCCTTCAGGTTGTCATACTCAGTCCCATGGGAACACAAACCATCAACAATGTCGGTGTTGTCTAGAAGTTTGGACAGTTTGTTGTTTGCTCTGAAAGATCTCATCTTTGATTTCGATATGCTATCAAAGTTAAATTCGTATGCTCCGTTGTCCTTGCTTTTATGTTCGCTCATTGTTACTGTGTGTGTAATTGTTACTGTGTGTGTAATTGTTGGTTCTTCCATGTACCAATGTCTTTTGAAGTAAACAAAGAGTGTTGAAAGAGAAGAGGAAAAAAAAAAAATATTATGCTAAAAAGAAATTGGGAGCGTTTTGAGAATTTAGGGAAAAGAAAAAAAAAGAAAGAAATTTTGAATATCTACATATTTAATCAATGAAGAGAAGTGTAGAGGATACAGTAGAGAGCACCAGAAGATTTATAAACTGTGTTAATGTTTAGTTAAAAAGTTATAGAAATGTATTAGTTTAATAAAAATACTAAAAGCTGCGTGTTTATATACAAAAACTCTTATTAGGTCAATAATAACGAAATGAGCAACAGTTTAAACACATTTCACCACCATGAACTTCATTTTTTGTAAAACAAATTGCATATATCATATTGGCAACACCATAATACTCTAATTCATTACTTGTCATAACTACTCGTTACTTCCTGTGGCAGAAATGACCACATCTAATTACACATTTCAATTTAATCCCTACAATTAATAAATACAATAAAATGTATTAAAATCGTACAGCTTTCGTAGCTTAGTTGGTAGAGCGTCGCACTAGTAATGCGGAGGTCATCAGTTCAACTCTGGTCGAAAGCATTGGTTTAATACACTTTATTTTTTGCTTTCCCGCCCAAAAATCACGTGTCAAAACACCAACAAAAAAAAAAAATGATAACTACAAACATTCTAAAAAAAATAACGTATCATGACAAAGGATTGTATATAACTATGGACCCATCATTATTCACATTGTAATACTTCTTGTGTTCCTCTGTGTACCCAAAAGTATTAACCAGTCTTGTCTTGATGAATGGCTCGCCTATGTACTTTGGTGTTCTATCTCTTCTCTTTCCCCCATTCGATTGTTTGAAGACCAACAAGTTTTCCTGGACTTCCTCAGTGGACCACTTCTCAATGGTTGAATCCTCTTTTTTGGCCATGGCCAAGTCATGTTGGATGAAGGGCATGATATCCCAGTGATACACAAACCCACTTCTTGAACACAACGACACGAACTCAAACCCAGACGTCCAGGAGATTTTGTTGATGTACGGGTATATCCACTCAACACCATTTTCATCCAATAGGTTCAGTCTCTTGGACGAGTGGAAGTTGTCGATGATGTTGTATTCGTATTTCCCAAAGAAACGACCATTCTGGCTTTCAATGTAATTCCCGGGGTGGGTCTTCTTGGTTGTTTTGTCAACAAGAAGTTCTCTGTTTTGTATCAATGAGTGGCTGACCCTCAGGACTTTTTGGGTTTTGTCAGTGACTGTGCTGTTGTGGATGTTCCACAGATTGATGTCGCCGTTGATGTGTGCTGTGAGGAGCAGGGCTGGGGTTTTGGTGTTGATGGCCATTGATGTGATTTCCTCCAGCTTGTCCTCTTCAAACTCCGCAATGGATTCATTCCATGTGGTGATGTCCAAAACCATGGCTTCAGGAATATTCTCTGAGACAATATTCTTTTTGTAAATGGTCATACCATCAGATGAAAAGAACAAATCGTTGTGGGCAAAAGCCGTTAGGTACAGGCTCTTGTCTGCACCTAAATCAATTTTATTGGAAGTTTTCAGTTGAGTGTTATCAATGCTGACCATACTACCATTGCTCAACAAAATCTTTGTCTTGTTGTCAAAAAGAATAAAGCTTGATGCTGGAATGCTGCCTATTTTTAAAGACCCAAATATGGACTTGTCTATATTGTCGTACTTCTGCAATTCCAAAAGCTTTAGGAATGCATCCACATTCTCCCCAACCTTTCTCATATGGTAAACCTGCAACTCCTTCTTTGTCAACACAAGAACTCTTTCCTCATCCAAAACTTCTATTTGCACAACCTCGTCACTCGGCTTGATGTATCCAATTTTCTCATGTTTCCAGAACCCTAACTCGTTTCTGTCCAGAACTTCAAAGTCTATGTTAATTTTGTATATGTATTGATCATCGTTCAGGTTCATGTACATTGATTTGCCATTTTGGAGGGAGGGTGAAATAGTAATGTTTTTGTATGTTTCCCCTTCGTACTTCTCCAGAGGACTTTCAAACTTCTTGTCCTTGAAGTCAAGGGGCTTCAGCATGGCAATTGATCTAAACATGGCAATCCAATGGTCCTTCCAGACCTTGAACTCCTCGTTCTCGATCACATTGCGGTGGATGATATAATCGGTGATGTTTTTGTATGCAGGGACATTCTTCATGTTCGAGGATGATCCGCTGTGGTATCTCTTCATGTTACCAGATCTAGTAAAAACCATGATATCAAGTTATTATTCTGTTTGTTGTTTGGTTTGTTGATATGCTGCTTGATACAAAATGATTCAGAAAGGGAAAAAACAAAAACAAAAAAAATATATATTTGGGTTTCTTACACGTCTGTATTTTTCCTTATTGCGTAGCGTATATCCGCAAGACTTCAACAAAAAACATCATTTCTCTTTTATAAAATAAATAAATACAGTGCAAAACGATTGATCATTATCACACCTATGTGTATATAAAACGCATTCTTTTAAGCTTCCCTGGCTTGTTGCTCTTTCAGTAACCTCTTCAACTCCCTCATTTTCTCCTTTTCCTTCTCCTTTTCTTCAGGCGGTGGCGGTGGCAACGAGTACTTGGCCCCTGGAGTCACACTGTTGAAGTATATCAACTGTATCTCCTTCGCCTCAGTATTCTTCACCACTTCCTTCTCCTTCTTCTTACTAACAACATGCCAGAACAAGTCCCAGTCCATTTCTGATCTCAGGTAATTCTTGTTATCTTGCAGGTCCTTTCTCACCTTTGTTTGGGACAGGTCTATGCACTGGAAGGAACTTCCAGCCAAAGTAATGATTTTACACAACAACAACCAGTTTTCTCTATTAATGATCACATTCTTTAGGGATAACTTTTCCAGTTGGTTTTTCAGCATCAACTTGGCAACAGCCCTGAAAATTATCGTCACCATGCCATCATTCAAAGACACATTGTCAAACACAAGGGTCTTTAAATCAATGCATTGGATGAAATCAGTGAAACTCAGAATATCCACCAGAGTAGGCTTTGGATTCAGGAACTTCAAAATCTGCAATGGGTTTTTTTTATTCTTCAACTGTTTCAGAGTAATGGGGATAGGTAAAATTTCTCTCAAGTGACAACATCTGGTGTAGATCTTATCCAGGGAGACATTCTTATCAAGGGTTGTGACTGAGCCTGTTGACCCAGACGACTCAGAGCCAGAGTTTGGTCTTTCATCCATATCACCAGCATTCACAACATCACCACCAAGATTCGAGTGTGAAGGCAATTCATCCACAAACGAATGATGTCTGTGGATGGGCATATCGATAATGATGTTTTCTTCGCTGGCTTGTCTTATAAACCCACCAGGTCTCTTTTCCAACGGATCCATCAACTCAAGTTTTTGTTTTTCCAGTAAAGATTGCTGCGGCACAGGCAGAACCTTTTGGATGCTCTCCGCAAGAGCACTCACAGGCGACTTTGATCCTGTTGCTGTCTTGCTTGATTGGGGACTCAGCAATTCCTTCAAAGGGTTTTGGGAAATAGATCCGTTTTCTATCTTTGCGAGTTCGTGTTCCAATTTCTTGGCTCTGACGTGGGAGCTTTGCTGGTGTTGCATGGACTCCTTGATTTGGTGTGTGTACTTGTCCACAACTGTTTTGTATTCCTTTGTTTGTGTTATGTCTTGGTGGGTTGAGGAATGTTGTTTTTCACTTGTTGCAGAAGCAATACCCTCATCAATGTTGATGTTTGAAGACAACTCGTAGGGCAGCAGCTTCAGACCCTTTTTTGGGTTTCTTCCGGGTATTTGTTGTGGGGGATCTATGGTGAATGTTTGGACCTTGAAGGCTACTCTTTTGGTTTTAACCAGCTTCAACTTGTCGTCAAAGCTCAAAGGAGAATCAGTCTGGATGGCCAATGCAATTGATTTATTGTCTATATGATGTTCTTCCAGAGATTTTCTGATCTTTGTCGCCTCAGAGTGGTTGGATGTGCTTGTATGCAAAGATTTGTTATCATCATGTGTATTATGCACGGCTGCACTTACTGGGGTATTCAGGCTACTTGTATCGCTAGACTTGTTTGAAGACATTTCAGTTGATGTTCTTCTAGCTGTATCAACAGATATGTTCTTTTTGGAGGCTGATTTGGTGTTGCTTGAGCCACCAAAAATAGATGAGAATATTGATTTTCTCTTTGTAGTAGTTTGACTTGCAGTATTTATAGAGTGTGATCTTTGGATGGCTCCACTGGTGGAGCTGTTTATCTCAGAATTTCTATGTTTAGGTGGATTGAGGACATTGTCATCAGGATGCCCCAGGATGATTGTTTCATCCATGGGCTTGGATGATTGTCTCAGGCTCTTCAAGGGATCACTGACGCTGTGATCAGCCAGTGTAATAGACTTACTTCTAGTTCTCATTGTGAGTAGTGGTATGGTATATGGTGAATATAGTTATTCGCTGAAAGATGTGAAAATCTTATTTTTGGTAACAATCACAGATGGCAGTATAATGTTGACGCCATTAAAAAAAACACACAGTACGTGTGAATTTAGTGGAGTAAGGGGGAAAAGACAGAGACAGAAGAGAAAAAAAAAGAGAGGGAAAAAAAAAAAAAAGGCTCATAAAATGAAGAATTTGAAACATTTAAGAGGAATAGCCGTAGTGTCCTTTTTTTTTTTTTAAATAGGAAGAAGTGTCAACATAAGGAAAAAGAGAGACAGAGTCTGGACACATTGGCAGGTAGCCGAATGTGTGTTACACATGATACGTAATAATATACTGATTTGCAAAGGGGACATCTGTTGGTGGACATTGGCTGTAATAATCCGCTGTTTGTCTCTTGTTTTTTCCCCTCTCACCAAAAAAATATATATTATGTTTTCCCCCCCACCTCACAACCCAAAATATATACCCCTCTTATTGTAGATGACCAATCAGCGAAACGTGACCACCACTGGAATTATAATACTATATATATAAAAAGACAATAGCTTTATCGTATCATATCTACTAATGCTATAAATTGTAAAGAATAATCTTAAAACAAGTGTATTGCCTTTTTGGTGTATTTCATCAATGATTTTTTTTAGATGTTATGTGTATTATGTCTTATATCCGTACCATTATTATTTATAATTTATAATAATGTTCTAGATTTAAATAAATGTAGTTATTCGGAGTTAAAGCATAAAATTATCTAATCAAAACTGAATATATCACTCATTTTTTTTTTTTTACACAGAAGAAAAAAAAATGGATGTGTGTGTAAAAAAATATTATATCACTCCGATTTCGCATTTATATCATAAAAAAATTAAAAGAGTCAAAAGACAATTACAACAACAAAAAAGATTAATAACATCAACACCAATAACACCAATACAATGCTATCTTTAAGAGCCACCTCCAGATTAATACTGAAACCACAAACTGCCATCCCAATCTTCTCAAGATCATACCACGCAAAGGTCATTGATCACTACACAAACCCAAGAAATGTTGGTTCTATGAACCAAAAAGATACCAATGTCGGCACTGGTTTGGTTGGTGCTCCTGCCTGTGGTGATGTCATGAAGCTTCAAATCAAAGTAAGCGATGCAGGCATCATTGAAGACGTCAAGTTCAAGACCTTTGGCTGTGGATCCGCCATTGCCTCCTCATCATACGTCACTGAAATGGTCAAGGGGAAGAGTCTTGAAGATGTAGGAAAAATCAAAAACACAGACATTGCCAAAGAATTGAGTCTTCCTCCAATCAAGCTTCATTGCTCTATGTTGGCCGAAGACGCCATCAAGGCTGCCATCAAGGACTACAAGTCAAAGAGAAATGCTACTGTTCTGCAGTAAAAGTATATATTATAGCTATTAAATTATGTTTGAATCCAGTCATGTGATTGCATTTTGAAGAAAAAATCAGGGTAAATTATTGCTCGTTTCTTTTTTTTTTTTTGCTGTTTTTTTGACCCAAAACCACACTCAACGGAAAAAAAAAAATTTTTTTTTTTAAATAATTAGATTTATTTTGATTAGGAAACAGGATCTTGGAACACCTGTAAACATAACAAATAATCACCATCTCTCTAATATAAAAAATGTCCGTACTATTTGAAGGGATCTTCCACATCAGCGAAGTCGACACAGGTAAATATAGAAACGTCTCCAGAATAGAAGCCACCTCTGTGAATGAAGATGGGTCCAGTGAACAAGAACCATTGACTCTAGCCCTTGACATCAACACTGAACTATTCCCATTGGCTGCCGGAAACAAGGTCTCCATGGCCCTAGCCTCATCTCTAACCGATGCTGAAGAAGAAAACAAAAATAGCAATAACGCTCCATTGAGTTGGAGACCACCAAGAGCAGGTGAAGTTACCCTTGCTGATAGTTACGACTATGTCATGCATGGTGTTGCATACAAGTTTGAGGAAGTCAGCAACAACAAAAATAGAATTGCCGTTTTCTACTCATTCGGTGGGTTGTTGTTGAGATTGGAAGGTAACCACAGAGACTTGAGCAACTTGAAGCAAGAAAAGGCCTATATTCTGTTAAGACATTGATTTAGTAATTATATATATACTCTTAATAATCAACCTCTGTTGAATCCTATGAATAAACCAGCAAATAGAATCAAAATAATGTTCATGCTTAATTCATGTGGTATGAGCTTGTCCTTCAAAAAGAACGTAATAAAGAAGTTGGCTACTCCGAAAGAGATCCCCAACATGAACCCAAGAAGAGTTGTTAGGTTCATCTTCAAAGAGGTCACCTTTTGGATCAGGGTAACATCAACACTCATATCCTCACGCACACTCTGGAAAAACTGTTCTTCCAGCTGCATAAGTCTTTCCTGTTCGGTTAGTTGTGGTGTGTGTGGATTCAAATTCAAATGTTCCTGGCTATTATTGCTTTGATCCCATCTGCTTCTATTGATATTACTTGGTGGGTTTCCACTAACAGTGTCCTCTTCTGCAAGTGATCTCATGACATTTTCCTTTCTCAATGAACTCAGGATCTCGTCATCAGTGAACTGGAAATCATCCTCCTCCTTCAGACCTTGGTAATCTTTTTTGTTTAGCAAAAGATCGTTTTCCAAATCAACAAACCCATCTTCACTTATGGAGCTCGTCAGATTTGGTGGTTCTAAGTAATCACTCGGAATGGAGGTGTTTCCTGTTTCGTATCTGATTCTTTGTCTCAACTGTTCTCTTAATTCATCAATATCCTGCTGACTAAAGCCCATATCCACAAGTCTATTAAGTCCCTGTAATTGAACATTCTGGCCTTCAATCCCATCATCATCGTCATCAACTTCCTCATCATCCGGGTTTTCTTCATGATCATGACCATCCGAATCATCCAAACCTTCATGTTGATTTGACAATCCACCAGGGATATTGATCATTACACTCCCATTCGCCACACTTATCCCTGGCTTCGATACCTTGCTGGTTGTCTTTCTACCGTTGTTTTTGGGTAAATGAGCAAACCAGGCCAAACCAGACTTGCACAATTGATCGTTTTTGCCTTCATCCTCAATGCTGATGAAATCTTCTTTGCTCCCCATCATTGCATTCAAGTATAGTTGTTTGTCCTGGTTTTGTGTTTGAAGAAATTCAACCTCTGTTATGAACTTGCCGTATATTTTGCCTCGAAGAACCTTACCCATACGAATAAGCTTGATAGGCACGTCTGTGTACGCATGTTCGTTTTCGCTACGTTGCTTTAGAGTGTCTCTGATGATGGTTCTTATCCATGCGGGAGTTATTACCTGGACATTGGTGTCGGTTATGTCTAGTTTCAGGTCCTTGATTTCAGTGGAGAATCTGATTCTTAGAATGATTGTCATGTTTGGTGTGTATGTTTTTTTGGGTTTATATTAATCAAGGGGAAAGGACAATCAAAAGATTTTTAAAACAAAATGGTGGGAAAAATGAAATTATGAGTTATATGATGCAGGGTAACTTTTATCAAATAAATACCTTCCTATTTGGGACATGTACATAAAAACACACACACATTTCTTTTTTTTATTACTAGATTACCGAAATAGGCAACTAAAAAAAGATGTTTTTTTTTCTTCACACACTTTCTTCTTGTTATATAAACTACCAAAAAAGAAATACAGCAATTTTTTTTTCTCTCACATTCGTCTTTCTCTCTCTTTTATATTCGTTTAACTTTACTTCATCATTAATTATCAACAAAATATAATAATAATAAAACCATTCTAGATATTGTGTAAATATCGTGCGGAATAAATCCCAAGACTCTAAAAACGTGTTGTTCATAAAGTTCTCAGTACTTTAACCATGAATGTCAAGTCTAATGGGTAGATTGAAGTAGAAAAGTTATTCGTTCTTAATGCTCTTATATGGTAGATTAGGAGATTGTTGTTGTGGATTTATTTACAACAAACATTAGCACTGTTTTCCATGGGCTGGTTGGATAATACATTTTTGTTATAATTATCTTGTTTGTATCTGTATGTTTCTTGTATTTGTATTATTACTATTCATTTTTTTATGTATGAAAGAGTATCAATGTTTGTTGTTTAAGTGCGCATCACGTGATCTCCTTATATCCGTTGATGTAAATAAAAGAGAGAGAGAAAACTGTGTGTTATCAATTATTAATGCATGACTTTTCTCCCCCCCCCATTTATTCCAATTCTTTCTCCCGTGTAGCCTGATATCCAAAAAAAATCCAATATTGATTTTCTGCCCTGATAAAAACGAGAGAGATAAAAAAAAAAAAAATACTCTCACACACCCCTCGGTATTCCTTCTCCTTTTCTTTTTTTTTTTTAAAACACTTCAGATTACAACTCTATGAATGACTTAAACTTTGTTTTCAAATATACTTGTTTCTCATATCTCTCTTTGAAATCAAAA
Organism: Hanseniaspora nectarophila; assembly: GCA_030573495.1. Taxonomy (NCBI): domain Eukaryota; kingdom Fungi; phylum Ascomycota; class Saccharomycetes; order Saccharomycodales; family Saccharomycodaceae; genus Hanseniaspora; species Hanseniaspora nectarophila. The sequence goes on from JAJMDJ010000207.1 coordinate 50,293, forward strand.
TAGATATACAACCCAAAAAATATTGTACCTCTACTGTTGCTATTTATTTTTTTTATTACCATTTTTTTTATAGAATATGTCTGAAAAGAAATCCCTAAGTCCTATCTACTCCATCACCGCCGGTACCATTGCCGGTATTTCTGAATGTTTGGTTTTCTATCCTCTGGATGTCACCAAGACTCTTGTTCAACTGCAAAAGGGGAGTGCTGTCAAGCAATCCACTATGACTGTCTTGAAGGATGTCTTTAAAAGAGGTGTTGCATACAAGGGTATTTCATCTCCTTTGGCAATGGAGGGTTTCAAAAGAAGTATAAAGTTTGGAGCAACCACTGAATTCAAAAAGTTTTACCACAACCTGAATCCAGTCTTTTTTAAGGAAAACTCCGTCAATGTGAATGTTGCCTCTGGTATCACCTCCGGTATCATTGAAGGTTTTGTTATTACCCCATTTGAACTTGTCAAGGTCAGATTACAAGACCCATTGACCACTTTCAAGGCTCCAAGAGATTGTTTGAACTACATCATCAAAAAAGAAGGTTATGTCAAGTTGTTTTCTACTGGATTAGAAGCTGGGGCCTTAAGACAATCTGTTTGGAACGCCACATACTTTGGTTCCATTCCTCTTTTGAAATCAATCATTGTTCCAAAGTCATTGACCAAGGAAGATCCTAAATATAGCCAAAAAATGCTCTTCAGCAACTTCATAGCCGGTACTGTTGGTGGTCTTTTGGCCTCAACTGTCAACATCCCATTCGATGTTGTCAAGAGTAGAGTCCAAGGTGCCATTACAGAAGAAGCCAAGCAATTCTACAAGTCAAACACCTTTGTTACCATTTACAAAATCGCCAAGACTGAGGGTGTTAAGACCTTGTTTGCTGGGTGGACTCCAAAGGTCATGAGATTGGCTCCAGGTGGTGGTTTGATGTTCTTGATGTTTGAGGGTATGATGAGTTACTTCAAGAAAATAAACGGCATTGCAGAATAAGATAATGCTGTTGTATCATTAATATATATTGTTTTTATTATGATGACTAATTAGTCACGTTTTTTGCTTGTACTTTAGTTTTGTTTATGCTTTTTTTTTTTCTACCGTTTAAAAAACAAATAATCGTGTTTTTTTTTTTTTCCGGAGCGGCAAATTTTCATCAGGCATTGTATATGTGGTTTATGTCCGGTAGGAATCATCAAAAAATATAGTTGCATCATACCTAAAACATGCTATAAGTCTGGTATATATATATATTTTTATATAGAGAATCTTTATATATATAAGAGAGGAATTTTCAACATAACATTGTCATTGTAGTGTCTATTCACGATCATTTTCACAGAGTAAACAAATTTTTATTCAATTTTTTGCACCAAGTCATGTGACAAGCTCGAAATCAGTAGAAAAAAAAATTGCAATCCCCCATTACAATCCAAACCATACCTAACCCCACACAAACATGTCTAAATCACTCAGACTATTTACGTTCCATGGACAAGGATCAACCTTTGATGTTGCAAATATAGCATTCAAAGACATAACCATTTCTCAATTATACAAAAACAGATTCAAAGACTACTGCGTGGCCAAAGGGTGCTACCAGCCCCAAGTGATTTCCATGCTCAGCAACCTGAACTACCAAGATCTTTTACTCCAACTAGACGAAACCAAGAACAAAGCCACCGACTCAGCCATCATTGGTCACTCTTTGGGTGAACTTCAGTTTTTATCATGCAATAAACTAATCACCATTGAAGACTTGATGGACATTTCAGCAAAAAGAAACGACTTGATGATTGAGCAAATGACCACACACAAAAAAGACCTTGAAATAACAGACGACGACTGGATTTCCAGCTACTCCTTGTTCATATCACCAAAGGTTCTGAAGCAAAATCCACATTACATTGAAGATGTACTTGTTCCAAAACTTACCAAGTCGTCATTGAGTTTGAGTTTGCACAATACCCTGAACTCCATAGTGCTTACCGGATTGACTGCAGACTTTGATGTCCTTTTCAAACAAGATAAACTAGGTGATAAGAGTATCTTGAAGAAAATCAAACTACCAAACACTTCTCAAATCGCATTCCACAATAGCAAGTTTTTGAAGCCAATAGAAGAACCATTGAATGACTACATCCACCACAAACTTGTCAAAAATAAGTTATCGCATGTTGAAAACTTGGATATCCCTGTGTTTAGTTCATTCAGCAACAAGTTTAATTACAAAGTTGCTGAAGCCATGGAGGATTTTACAAGAAGCAGCTTCAGCACAATCCCTTTCTACAAAAACAACATTACTTTGAAAGAATATATAAAAGACAATGGGTATGAACTAAAAAGACATGATCTTGGACCATCAACAGTGTTGACTGGTATTTTGGATAAAAACGGTCTAAAGTAAAATATCACTCGCTTGGAAGGAAGTTCCCAATGATACACATTGGCATGTTGTACTCGTCTCTTTTGATAGTAAAGCTGAAACAACAATTGACATTCCTATTTTTCAGGTTGCAGTGTGTCAAAATAGCCTTATGGTTCACATTCAATGAGCTTTCCCCAAACAACTCAAAGTACTTACAATAGCTTTCCTCATCGAGCAATTCATAGATCGTCATTTTTCCGTCTCTCAGGTCCTCAATATCACACCCGGCCAAGGTTGCAAACTCCTGGTTGCCTCTATATATCTCCCCTGTTCTTCTCCAACAGCACGACGGCGTGGCTATGGTGCTGAACACCCTCTCCAACGAAAGCAACATAACCTCAAACGACTCCTCCACCAACACGAGCTCTACTGTTTTCAACTCATTGATCACCTTGGTGTACTTAACCCTTATTTCATTCAACACCTTGTATATTCTCTGTTTGTTTTTGATTGTTGTTCCACTACAACTCAAAAAATCATGCAGACGATCATACCCCTTTCTGTAATCATACGGCTGTAACAACCCAGCATCCACCTTCGCCTTGATAACCTCAGTCAATCTTTCACGCGCATGAAGCACAGCAGAAGGGGCTGCAGCTGTCATGAAAAACTTCTCCTTCGCGGAAACAGTGTACGAAGCTCGTTTCTTGCTCCGCAGGTTCTTGTACTTCTTGGAATTGACTGTGTATTCGGTGTTGTTCTTCAATGTGGGGAAGTTGTGCGAGGTGTAGTTCTTTGTGAATGCAGGTTGGTTTATTATTTCCGTGATGGGTTTGAGTCTTTGATTGGTGTCATTCAACATCATGTTGTTTTCGGTGAATGTGTCGGGATTAGTGTGGTTCGGGTCCAGTAGGTTCATGAACTCGTTCAAAGTGGAGAACTCATTCCCCAGCTCAGATCCAATGATGTTGTTGTCAAATACTGCAGACAGAGGCAGTTGGTTGTCCATGATGTTCCCCAAGGAGAAGCGTCTTCCGTGGGTGGTGACTTCTGTTGTTGGGGATAAGATCAAGTTCGAGATGGGTATTTTGTCCGAGTTGATTGCTTCCTCTTGTTGAGTGTTTATCTTTGGTTTTGAAGCCGTAGGTGGTATATTAACACTATTAGACTTGCCAATCTCTTTTGACATTATATAAGAAGTTTGTTTTTGGTGATGATCATACCAATTATAACTCTATTTACAATCGCATTTAACAATTTTTTTTTTTTAAAAAAATATGTTGATAGGGAGCCGTTTTGGAATATTCCATTTTTTTTTTTTTAAAAAAACTGAATTAGTAATAAACGTGAAAAAAAAAAATTGAAAACAAAACAAACCAAAGACAACATGTTCAACATACTTAGATCAAGATGGAATGCTAGACATTTCAATCTGCACAGCACTAATACCAAGAAACACTTCAGTTTCAGTTCCATCCTGAAAAACCAACATAGACTTAACAAAGATGGGTTTTCAGCTTACAAAAGTATGACAGCCCTGAACTATGCAATCAGTACCATCCTGTGTTTCTTTGCCTTGAGTTCCCTGAGTGTTCCTGCATACAGAGCCTTATGTGCCAGAACTGGGTTTGGTGGTCAAGCCATCACTGACAAGAGCACAGTGAAGCCATCCAGATTGAAACCAGTCGATCAAGACAAGAGAATCAGAGTGAAGTTTTCGTGTGAAACCTCGGATGTTTTGCCTTGGAAGATGACCCCTGAACAAAAGGATGTTTATGTTCTTCCTGGTGAAACTGCCCTTGCCTTCTACAAGGCCAAGAACTACAGTGAGAATGATATCATCGGAATGGCCACTTACTCAATCACACCAGGTGAATGTTCCCCATACTTCAACAAAATCCAGTGTTTCTGCTTTGAAGAACAAAAGTTGAATGCAGGTGAAGAAGTTGATATGCCAGTGTTCTTCTTCATAGACCCAGAGTTTGCCAAGGACTCCCAAATGCAAGAACACACCGAAATTGTCTTGAACTACAGTTTCTTCAAGGCTGCATACGCAGAAAATGGAGCTGTTTCCAGCCCACAAGAAAATGCTTGGAGTAATAAGATCGTTGATAGCCAAGGGAGAGTTCTGCAACCAGTCAACACTGTCAATGTCAGATACGACGAATAATCATGTAAATAGAGGCTTATTGATGTTTAATATATACGATTTTAATTAATGAAGTTAAAATGAAACCACCTCCAGTTGATAAGAATCAACTAAAAGCTGTGTATTTTTTTAAAAAATTGTTATCAGTCTAGACTTATGTCCTCGTATGTAGTTAATTGTTTGTACAAGCGGACTTAACCGACCATTAACAAATATCCTTTTTGAGTAATTTATTTTTTGTAGCAAAAAAAATTGTATAATTTCCTAAATGGGAAATTCTGATTTGTGTGAATCTCCAAATGCACTCTTTCGAACTCAAAATTACCTGATTAGGAAATAATTGCTTTTTTTTTTTGAATTTAAAAAAAATTAGTTTTTACTTTTTCATTTTTTTTATAAATGTTCAACGAGTTTAGAATGTTTCTTTTTTTCTTCAATTTTTTTTTTTTATTCAACTTTTCCACATATTACTCCTACTTTAATTATTGATATTCCATTAATATTAACAATAAAACACTTCTAAGAAAACCACCAATTATAAACACATACAATACAAAAATGGGTTTCCAATTAGACGTTAAGACTAGTGCTTACAGCTCCAGATACCAAACTCCTTTCAGAAGAAGAAGAGAAGGTAAGACTGATTACTACGCCAGAAAGAGATTAGTTGCTCAACACAAGGCTAAGTACGCTTCTCCAAAGTACAGATTAGTTGTTAGAATTACTAACAAGGACATCATCACCCAAATTGTTTCCTCTACCATCACCGGTGATTTCGTTTTAGCTGCTGCTTACTCCCACGAATTACCTCAATACGGTATCAAGCATGGTTTAACCAATTGGTCTGCTGCCTACGCTACCGGTTTATTAGTTGCCAGAAGAGCTTTACAAAAGTTAGGTTTAGATGAAACCTACCCAGGTGTTGAAGAAATCGAAGGTGAATACGAATTAACCGAAGCTGTTGAAGATGGTCCAAGACCATTAAAGGTCTTCTTAGATGTTGGTTTACAAAGAACCACCACTGGTGCCAGAATCTTCGGTGCCTTAAAGGGTGCCTCTGACGGTGGTTTATACGTTCCTCACTCCGAATCCAGATTCCCAGGTTGGGACTTCGAAGCTGAAGAATTAGACTCTGACTTATTAAGAAACTACATCTACGGTGGTCACGTTTCTGAATACATGGAAGAATTAGCTGATGATGATGAAGAAAGATTCTCCACCTTATTCAAGACCTACATTGCTGACGGTATTGATGCTGACTCCTTAGAAGACATCTACGCTGATGCTCACGAAGCCATCAAGGAAAACCCAACCTTCGTTCCAACCGAAAAGAAGTTCACCAAGGAACAATACGCTGCTGAATCCAAGAAGTACAGACAAGTCAAGTTAACCAACGCCGAAAGAAAGGCCAGAGTTGCTGCCAAGATTGCTGCTTTATCCAACAACGCTTAAATTTATTGTATATAATTGATAGATTTATAACAACCCCCAAAAACCCTTTTTTTTATATAATATTTGATTTTTGAATTTTTTTTTTGTTAAATACTTTGATTGTTTTAATTCTTTGTCTGGCTTGGTCAGTCACGTGTTTTTTATTAGTCAAACCTAATTTCCGAATTAGTCCCTGAATATTTATTCAAAAGATGGGGGAAAATCCCAACCATTGAAGTCCAAAAACAGCAAAAAAAAAGATGGTTATATATTTAATAAATTATTTATCACAATAAGAAAAAAACATACACACCCATAGGTATATAAAGACATTAGATGAGATGTTGTTATCGCAATGTCCTAATTTTTATGATGATTAATGATGGCAAATGATAATCAGGGACATAACCAATACACAAATTATACTACTCATCTCGTTTTGTTTTTTTGTTTTGTAAAACCATAAAGAGTTTGTTTATATTACAGATTTTTGTTTAAAAAATTTAAATTGAATAGTATAGGTTATAATATAACATTTTATTACTACACATATAAGGATCTATTTCTATTAAAAACAGAACAAATTAGGAAATATATCTGTTAAAAAAGAATTAGGCAAGAAAACAAATACTGTTACAAAACAAGAGCTCGTTATACTAAGATTAATAATCAAAAATTACTACTAAATAGTGATTGTACAAGGATAAACTCACAATACTTTGAGGATAATCCTGTATACTTCATTCAATAAAATATTTTAGGGCAACTTTTTGCATTGTCCGATAATCATTCGACGATTTCATTCGTGACGTTTTTTTAAAAACTTTAAAAAGAAATAGAACAACCGACAGCGGAAAAAAAGAAAAATTTCACAAATCACCTTTTTGAGGTTTGCTAAAAATATTCTGAACATTTGATTTCACATTCTTCATTTATTTTTTTGATCTCATTTCACAATGAATTACTCTAAATTAGCTTCTAATCATTTGAATGAGAATGATACATTTACTATTGAAGAGCCTTCAAACCAAGAAGATCTAGACTCAACAGAGTTTTCCCAAATAGACATGCTCAAATTTAAAATTAAAAAGCAAGTTTCAAACTTGCACAAGACTTTAGGCGATAAGTTATTCAATATTGTTAAAATATTTTTATTCTTGATTGCCTTATTTATTGTTATTTCCACCTTAAACTATAAGGCATCCCATTCGCAACCAAATATAATACCTTCTACAACCAACCTGATCAACGATAAAAAACGAATCCAATTGGATGACATCTTTGATTCAACTTTCAGTTTGAATTCTCAGTCTTTCAAGTTCATAAGGCCAATGCCTGAATCAATGGTTCGTTATATAGTTGATCCAGGTTTGTTCTATACTGCCAACATAATAACTGAAGATGACGTAGATCTCATTGCATCAACTCTATTCGATCCTGATACCAATACACCTCTAGGGAAATCGAAATTCCATTACAAAGGTGAATCCTTTAATATTGATACCTTTGAAGTCAATTATAACCTTATGAATGCCATCGTAAGTACAGATAGAAAAAAGGTGTTTAGACACTCAAAAACAGCCAAGTACTGGTTCAGGGATATCGTCTCTAATGCTCATTATCCAATTGGGGATGGGGAGGAACTTGTAAACTGTAAGTATTCACCTGCATATAGATTCATCTATTACACAGACAAGGCGTACAACTTGTTTATACAGCCAATAAACCCGGAAACTAATCGATTGGGAACACCTGTACAAGTCACCAATGATGGCGAAGACCTGCGTGTCTTGAATGGTGTTTGTGATTGGGTTTACCAAGAAGAAGTATTGGCCACAGATAATGCTGTTTGGTTTTCTCCAGATGATTCAAAGAGTTTGTACTTAAAGCAATTTGAACAAGGTGTTGAAATGTATAGCATACCAAAGTATATTCCAACTAATGGGGATGATAGCACACAACACTTTATGGATTTGAAGTATCCGAGACCTGGTGGCACACTACCCACTTATGAGATCAATCTTATTGACATGAAAACTGGTGAAGTTCTTCCAATTACAAAGTTCTCGGATAAACATGCTATTGTTTACGCTGTTGATTGGATAACAAGCTCCACTTTCATAATTAGATCCAGTGATAGATTATCAAACAAATTGACTTTCACCTTGTATTCTCAAAACACCAATGCAAAGACATGGGAAACCAGTGAAATTTCACAAATTGATTTCAAGACAACTTATGATGGATACGTTGAAAAACAAAAGCCTATACAAGTTATCAGAAAGTTTGACAAGGAAGGTGACCGTAGTAATGCCAATGCCCACACTAATTTGATTTTAAGAACCACAGGCTTTGCATACTTGGCTCCAAATGAAAAGGGCTTCCAACACATTCATTACACCGAATCAATAAAGAAACCAACAAACACACAAATCATTACTGGTGGTAACTATGATATTTTGGAAATCACCGGTTACGATAATCAAAACAATAGATTGTACTTCATGTCCAACTACGCCCATCCTATGAGTAAACACTTGAGCGCCATTGACTTGGACACTATGGAAGTTGATCACCTACAATTTTGTGAAAGCGAAGAGAGAAATAATTGTGAGCTTGATTACAATGAAATCGAGCTTTCAATGACCACCAGATGGGCCTACAGAAAGTTACTAGGACCTAGTGAACCGGAACTGTATGCGGGTAACTTTAAGGATGTTGTTTCTGGTATTGTTGATCCAGAAAGACATGACGGTGTACCTGAGGATTTTGCTCTGCCTGATGATATGTATATCTTGAAGTTGGGTGATACTGAGACTTTGAAGGAAAGCACAGATCAATTTGCCATGCCTGAAATCAACTTCAAAAGCGTTAGATTGGATGACGACGTTGATATTCATTACAAGGAATACCTACCTCCTGGATTTAAGCAAAGAACTGATGAAAAATTCAACTTACTAGTTCATGTTTATGGTGCTCCTGGTTCAATGACATTCAATTCACAGTTCTCCACCTTCTTCGAAAGTTCCATAAGTTCTAGTCTAAATACCATTGTTTTGGAAATTGAACCTAGAGGCACTGGTGGTAAAGGTTGGAACTTTAAGAGATGGGGGACTAGCAACATAGGTACATATGAACCAAAGGACTTCCAAGAAGTTGTGAAAAAATACATTGAGAGTCACCAAGAGAACATCAATGAGGATAATGTTGCTATTTGGGGATGGTCCTATGGTGGTTTCATTACCTTAAAGACTTTAGAATATGATAAAGGTGAAGTTTTCAAATACGGAATGGCAGTTGCACCAGTAACTGATTGGAAGCTATATGATGCCATTTATACGGAAAGATACTTGGGTGATCCAAAAGTAGAAGACTCATACGCAAATGCCAAAATCAACGATTACAGCGGATTCAAGGATGTCAAAAGGTTCTTGATCATGACTGGAACAGGTGATGACAATGTCCATGCTTTGAACACATACAAGCTATTGGATAACTTCAACTTGGCTGAAATATCCAACTTTGATATGCAAGTCTTCCCTGACTCAGACCACAGAATAGCCTTCCATAATGGAAGTAAAATGGTTTATAGAAAATTATACAAGTGGATTGAAAACGCATTCAATGGTGTTTTTGAAGAAATGGTTTACTAAATAAGATATATATTTCCATAGAATGAAATGACATTGTTCAAACTTTTCTCTTTTTGACAGCCTTTGGTGCAGCTGCCTTTGCAGCAGGTCTCTTTTTAGGCTTACCCATACTCAACAACTTGTCTTTCTTCAAAGATGTTTCCAAGTCTTCATCTTCTTTGACTTCTTCATCATCATCTGCATCACTAACTTCAATGGCCTCATCTAGATCCGCTTGAGCCTTTGATTGGCCACTGGATGTTACTGCGGTAGCTGTGTGGAATAAGGACACTGGATGTTTCATACCGTTGTACTTTCTGGTGAATGCAGACTTCACAGCTGTAGGAATTTTCTTCAACTGTAAAGTTGTATCTTGAGGACCGATCAAAAAGGTCATTACAGTATCCCAATCGTCCTTTGACAAATAATAAGTATCTAATTTTTCTATAACTTCCTCTATAGAATCACTACCATTGGTTAGAATAGGTAGCAGCAATACTTGTTTCAAAGTTGGAATGTATTCTGTACGGAAACTGGTTTTGTTACCAGAAGTACATATAGTTGAATGATAAAATAGATCTTGAAGCAATCTGACAAACTTACCAGTGGTGGAATTTTGACCCAACCATCCTGCAAAGTTGATTCTTCCTGGAATACCAGCAACTTTTGATGCAGGGGAAATGGACGACATGATAGCATGGGCAGGTAGCAATCCCCACAATTGTTCACCGGTCTTGATATTTCTGTCCAGAATATCAGCATTGGATATGTCATCAGCAGCTTCACTAACCATTTGCAAATGGGTCTTACCCTTTGGAATATTGGAAGGCTTGGTGCTCAAGTAGTTTTCTTGAATCATCAAAGAAGTGAATTGATATTCAGAAAAGTATAGTTCCATTTTCTTCCATAATGGGAATCTGCTGCTTCCTAAATCTCCGTAAATGGACCCATTCAATAATTGGGCAGTAATGTCAAAGATCTTTATAGATACATCCTTGTTGGCCGAGTCCTTCAATTCACTCAAGTTATCTTTACTAATACCCTTGTTGTTGTGATATGACATGTTCAAAATATTGATCATTAATCTCAAATCACCTCCTGAAATCGCTGTAAGCTGCTCAATAATGGAAGGATCCAGTTTAAAGTTTTCTTTTTGAGCAACAGCCATTAATCTTGGTGTTACTGCTCTTGCATCAGGTCTTCTGAAACTCAACTCAAGACATATTCTATCAAACGGTCTCATCTTTGGTATTCTTCTTTCATTACAAATCAAAATGATTGGTGTTTTGGTTTTTCTTATAAATGATGTTAGTGCACCTACACCACCTCTATCACCACTGCTCATACCATCAACTTCATCCATGATAAGAACAAATTTCTTCAAGTTCTTATTCTGTTGTAGTTCCTCTTTACTATGTTCAAAGTAACTGTTCACGGATGTCCCTCCTAATAAACTCTTGATGTTGTCATTCAATTGGTTCTTAGAACGTACATCTGAAGCATTTTTTTCAACAATTTCGTATCCTAAGCTCTTGGCAACTAAATGAGCGGTGGTTGTTTTACCAATACCTGGAGGTCCACTCAGCATGGCGGCTCTAAATATACCATTACCGTCTTTTCCCGGAAACTTGAAGTTAGTTTTGTAATTGGCATCCCAGTTGTTTAACCATGTTTGTAATCTCAAAACCAATGTTTTATTACCACATATATCATTCAAAGACTTTGGTGCATACTTGGCAGTCCACAACTTTAATTCCTCATCGACATTCAACAAATACTCTGAAGGATCTTGTCTGTTTGCCTTAACATTTGCCTTGCTTTCCAGTTGCTTTTCCTTTTTGACTTTTTCAAACTGTTCTTGTTCTTGCACTTGTCTTTTGATTTCAGCTTCCATCTTTTCTTGATCCTTCAATCTTTTTTCCATGGCCTTCTTGGCTAAATCAGAAGAACCACCTGTTTCAGGAGATCCATTGATCAATTGCTTGAATCCATCTTCGCTTATGCATTTTATTTTCATTTTTTTGATTTTTTCAACTTTAGATGGTCCAGCTTCATCCCCTAGTACAACCAAAGAAGTCTTACCTGAAATGGCCTTTGTTACTCTTGCTCCGTATTTTTTGGCGATATTTTCAGCTGCTTCTCTTTCCAGGGTTGGCAAAACACCTGTGAATACAATAGTCAATCCCAGTAGGCAATCATCTGCTCCTTCGGCAAAGGAATCTTCATTTATGGACATGTTGCTTTGATCAGCATCTTGAGTCTTTCCTGCGAATGACTTGAAATCAACAACTTTTGTGGTGATCTTGTCAAGATCAACTGATTCTATGTCTTTCAACAAATCATGCACATTTGAGTATGTTTTCTTTTGTTGAGGCACTGGTGCTTTGCTTATAACAATATCTTCACCCTCACCATCGCTTGAGCTTTCTATATCCATGGTCACGCTCTTGATGCTTTTGACATCATCATCAGATGACAGTAAAGATACTTCTTCTGTTTGTTTAGTGGTGTTTCTAGGCTTAAAAAATTTAGATATGTTATTACCTTTAGACGACATTTATGTATTTATGTTGTTTCTGGTTTAATTGTTTTACTAAGTTGGTTGTCTGGATCACCAAAGTAAGTTTTTTTTGTATTACTGATAATTATTTTTTTAAAAAAAAGGAAAATTTTTAACGTGTCAGTTGATTTCGTGGGAAACGTGTAGCGACAATATTCACCTTCTTTTTTTCAAATATTTTTTTGGATTGTTTAAGAAAACAAGTATTAACACCTTCTGTCAGAGTTTAACACACATTCTGGATATATAAACACTGCAAAGCCCAAAACATCAGAATGGCCAAGAAGAAATCCAATAATAAGCAGAAGCAGCAAAAGGCTGAACCAAAAACAGAAGAAATTGAAAAAGTTGTTCAAGCTGAGGAAGACGCAACAGTTGAGGAGACTACCCCTGTGGAAAATACTACCACTGAAGTAACTGAAGAAAAGGTGGAAGAAGATGAACCAAAGCAAGTTGAAGAAAAGCTGGAAGAATCTATATCTAATGAAGTTGATGAACCTGTTGAAGAAGCTGAGGAAGAAGCTGAGGAATTTGTTGAAGAAGAAGTATCTGACGAAGAAGACGAATATGCCAATTTAAGCAAGGATGAAATTATAGAAAGACTAACTGAAGACAGAGACAACATCCAAGAGCAATACGACGATCTTTTGGACAAAATCTCAAGCATGAAGTCCTTATTCCAAGACATGAAGACTTCAAAGCAAGAACTCATAACCACAAAGGAGCAACTAGAAGAGTATTCATCCCAAAATATTTTGCTAAAAAACAAACTTGATCATTTACAAAAGGAAAATATAGAAATCAAAGAATCAAACAAGCAAATAGATGTTTTGAAGGCTGAGACTGCAGAATTGAAAAAGTCTTTAGATTCCAGCAGCTCAGACAGCAACAGAAAAGTTGGGTCTTTGGAAAGAGAAATTGAAGCTATGAATATAATTAGAAAAGACTTGAATGAAAAAGTTGATGATCTGCAACTGGTTTTGAGCAATAACAAAACGGATATTGCGTTCTATAAAAAAGAAATTGATGAATTGAAGCATATCATTGAAGAAAAGGACACTGAGAATCAATACATAAAGGAAAAAGTAAGCTTTTTGGATAACGACAAGACTAATTTGAAGAGAGAGTTGGAAGAAAAGACCAATTTGTTCACCCTAAAAGAACATGATTTGAATACTCAAATTGAGAAACTCAATGAAGAACTGGTTGAACACAAAGATACAATTGCCAGAATGAATGATAAAAAAGGAGAGTACATGGAAATCGAAACAGAAATGAAGAAATTGAAAGAGCAATTGAAAGACAAGTATGAGGAAACCATGGCTTTGAAGTCTGAAAACATTAAGATATCTCAACATTTGCAGAACAGTTTGCAACTGGTAAAAAGAGCCACATCCACCGAGCAAATTGACAAGGAATTGATATCTAACTTGTTTGCAACATTTGTAACCATTCCAAGAGGTGAGAGTAGAAAGTACGAAGTACTTGAGTTGATATCCAGCTTTTTGGATTGGGATGACTTGAGAAAGAAGGAAGTTGGATTGATATATGATGAAACTAATATAAAGTCCAATAAGGCCAAGAGAGAAAAGGGGATTAGTGAAAATAGTATAGTTGGCAGATGGACTGAGTTTTTGGAGAAAGAAAGTGAAAAGTAGATTGTTATTATGATATGAAAGCTTATTTTGAGGATTTAAGAGTGAATTATTATCCTTTTTATTTTTTTCTCGGAAAAGCTTTTTTTTAATTTATACACAGAAATTTTAAATTTTGAATTTTTTTTGAATTGATTAAACCTGTGATTGTAAGGTATTATCAGATATTAGAATATACACAAATGTTTTGGTATATCATTTATTATATGTTTAAAACTTTTATTGTTTATTCATCATTATCGTATGACTTATTTTTGAACTTACAAAACTAGATATAAAAGCATAACCAATAAAGAAAAGTTTGCCCTCGTTATGACAACTTATATAAACAGAATGAGTCCAAATAACAAACAGGAGGAAAAAAAATATTTCAATGCAGGGTTAATAAAAAAAGGCAGATACTTCAGTCCTAGAGTAAGCACTTTGATCATATTGAATATTTTGGCCTTGGCAAGTAAGGTTTCAGCTGTACACAACTGGAATGCATCTGCATACAACGCAACCATAGTTGATATTAATAATTTAACCAACTCTAGTGATTATCAAAAAGAGTCTATGTCTTATTTACTGGAATTGTTTTCTGGTATTAGTGCCTATGGAAGAAACGATGTTGGTAAGATCTTAGAAGAAGAGCAAGATGCTTTGTCCGGTGAGCCAATGGATGGTTACAAGGTATGGAACTATGATGAATTAAACAAGCTTATTGGTGGCGTCTTTGAAACCAGTACAGCCTTTTTGATTACCAACACAAGTTCTGAAACTACAACTACCACTCCTAACTTCTATTATCCAATAATAAACACCACAGAAGCAACTAGTGTATTTGAACCTCCAATTTCCACGTCATATTCATATTTTAGTTTTAAAACATTGCCAACAGCTACTGCAAACAAAACCATTAAGCTGACTTCCCCAAAGTCTAAGCAATTAATCCCCGAAAATACTGCTGATACACCACCTTGGTTGTTGGATTCCTTTGTAAGCACAAGTACATTGGTGAGCAGGGCAACACCAGAAACTCAAACACGTGCTATAAAAGGGAAGCCAATATTTTTAAGAGCAAAGAAGTTGTATAATAAAAATATTGATGCAAATAGCACCATTGTTCCACAAAATAACACTGTTGGATTGAATGATATATTTGAGAGCAAGGGATCGGCTACCAAGAAGACCATTAATGTTCTTGCTATTTTGAGTATAAGCTACTTATTCTGCCACTATTTCTTTGCAACAGTCTAAATATTATAACAATAAACTTCTTTTCTTTTTTTTCTTTTTGCTAAATCCAAGTAATTACTTTTTGTTTTTTTTTTTAAATTATTTAATTAATTAAACTAATATTCTTATATCCGGGGATTTTACCCGCGCGTATTGCTATTTCCCTTTTAGGACAGGGTGGTTTCTCTCTCCTCCCCGAAATAAAAATTTTTTTTCTCTTGTTTCCTTTTCATAACATCTTTGGCGTAATTTTGTTTATCTGACATATCAATACAGAAAGAACCATTAACAAAACCGTAACTATAATCAATAAATAATGGTTGAATCTACTAAAAGAACCGTTAGAGTTAAAACTAAACAATCCAAAATTGAAGAAGAACCTCCTGTAGAAGGATTCCCAGTCCACAGATGGTCCATTGAAGTAGTTCTTTTAGATGCTGAAGGTAATGAAATGCCAGGAAACATATTCGACAGAGTAGTATATCATTTGCACCCAACCTTTGTCAACCCAAATAGAACATTCAAGAAATCACCATTCAGAATAGAAGAAAAGGGGTGGGGTGGTTTTGAAATGTCCATATCTTTGTTCCTAGCTGAAAAGTCTGGTGAAAGAAAAGTCAAGCATGACTTGCATTTCGGATTACCTGAATATGATATTGAACATACCATCAACATCCCATTGACCAAGCCTAAGTTGAACTTGTTGCTGCAAGAATCCGGTCCTATTCCTGCATCTGCTCCAACTGTTTTAGATACTGCCAATGCCCAAGCTGTTCTGGATAACGATGCTGACCTAACAAATGCCGTTGATGGCGATAGTCTAATTCCAAATAACATAAACAATACTGCTATGACTCCTGCCAAGAGAGGTAGAGGTGCCTCCATGAATGCAGAAGACAATGCTCCTAAGAATAAAAAACAAAGAGTCACCTTACAGGTTGCTATGAAGGGATCCATAGATTTAGAAAAATTGGCCTTGGGATTGACCAAGTTGAATGAAGAACAAGTCATTGCTATAGTTCAAATGATCACTGATAATGCCACTCCAGAAATGAATGTTAAAAATAATGCTGAAGACGGTGAGTTCATATTTGATCTTTTCAGTATGCCTGAAGGTTTGTTGAAGAGTATGAATGAATTCATTCAACAACATACTTTATCTATTGAATAAGGTTATAGTTTTGTTCTAAAAAATTTTGTATTTGCTTTTTTTATTTTTTTTTTGACTTTGTTATTGAATATACATTATAAGATTCTCTAAACAAAAAAAGTTAATATATAATAGTTTCATTTTATTCTAAATATTCTTTTAAAAATATAAAGTTATACTACATACTGGTTGGAGTCCATATGTTGATTGTTTCATCCCATGAACCAGTCAATACACCGTACCCATCATTACTAGCTTTTACTTTATTAATCTTATTACTATGACCTTGTAAAGAGCCCACTAGCTCTCCTTTTAAGGTATCCCATATGATACATCCATAATTGGAATACACAGCATACATCAATCTTCCTGAACTACTAAAGTCGATGGATACCACACCTTCTGTGTCATATGTGCTGTCTTGACTAAACAGCGAGTTTCTTTCGTTATGTCTGTTAGTAGATAGGGGAGTTCCTGAGTAACTGCTGCTACTATTCAATGACTGGTTGTATTTTTTCTTGGCATTAAAATCACTAGGTAGTAAATGTCTCAAAGAGTTTTGTTTATCCATCAATGAGTATTCAGATATTTTGCAATCTGCTCTCAAATCAAACAATCTTACAAGACCATCATCTGAACCAGAGGCAATAGCATTGTTATTGCTGAAAAACTGCAAAGACCCTACATCGGTATCACCCACTAAGAATTTTTGTACTGAACCTTGTTGTCTGGAATCCCATAGTAAACAATGGCCATCAGAGCCTGCAGTAGCCAATATATTGTCATTATTTCCATAATCTTTCGGAGTAGCCAAAGCTAGGATATCTCCTAAATGCTCAGAAAACTCCATTACCTTTGCACCTTTGGTTATATCCCACTTACAAGCAGTCATATCACCTGAAGCGGTTAATATCAAATTATCAGATATAAACTCACATTCTGATATATAACATGTGTGGCCTTTGAAAATAGAGACAATGTTTTGCTGCACCATGTTATTTGGTTGTATTTTATAGATTGTACAATGGTTGTCCAAACCAGCTGATGCTACGAGTCCATTATTAGGTGATATGGCGCATGACAAAACCCATTGGTTGTCTAAAATTACTGCATTCTTTTTCAACCCAGTGCTGGCTTCCCACAATAACATGAATCCGTCCTGACTGGCACTCAGTACAGTTGAAGAATCTTTGGACCACTTGGTGTCTGCAATTTTGTTGTGGTGTCCCTTAAGGGTTCTAATTTTCTTTAAATTTGTAATCGAAGCTAAGTTATTTCTGTTAACTTCCATGTTGTTATTCAAAGAAGGCACGTTCTTGGCCATTGAAATCAAGTCAGAATCTTGGTTTTTGGCTTTTATGTAGTTTATTTGCGCATAAAGTTGTTTGGTATCATCTCTAGCTTTGTTTATTCTTTGCTCAAGTTCAAAGAACGACTCTTGAGTTACAACATTGGACATGTTTGTAGTATATAATAAATGATAGTTTAATTGGTGTTATGTAGTATTTATATCTTTTTGCACTGTATTAATTCAAAACTAAAACGTTTAAAAATAAATTAAACAAGAGATTATATTAATAGGTTTTTTTTTTAAAAAAAATTAAGGAAAACAAAGAGGAAAAGTTTGTAAGTTTCTATTAGTTAAAAAAAAAAAAATAAGCTAAAAAAAAAAAAAAGGAGAACCCCAGCATTGAAAAAATTTAAAAGAATATTGAATGTATACTGAAACACATTTAGTCTTTGGAGATGTGTGTTTATAAACAATTTTTAATTAATAAAATCACATTTTCATTTAAAATATACCACTTCTAAGTAAATATTTAATACACTGATTGTATATAGAAGCTTAGAGGTTTATTTTAGAAGTTCCTCTCTTGCTTTTAACCTTTTAATAAAAGCCAAAATCAGCAGTATATTATATTTTATTGTTGTATATTTTTTATCAATATACAAATTATTTGGCGATGATATACTCATTATACGTAACAATACACTCATAACTAAATCTAATCCTACATCGTAATATTCCCCAATTGATTAAACCTCATTTTGAGGTAGTTTTTCCTATTTCCTAAATAGGCATCCCAAAAAAAAAAATGCTTAAAAATCACGTGT
Organism: Hanseniaspora nectarophila; assembly: GCA_030573495.1. Lineage (NCBI taxonomy): Eukaryota > Fungi > Ascomycota > Saccharomycetes > Saccharomycodales > Saccharomycodaceae > Hanseniaspora > Hanseniaspora nectarophila. Next base: position 68,560 of record JAJMDJ010000207.1, read on the forward strand.
AAACCATGTTTAATCAACTCAAACAAGTGACCATTTCCTCTTCATATAATTCCCATGTATCGATATAATATAAACATGTATATAAATAAAATGTTATGTAGTAGTAGACATAAGCTTCTCTTTGTTTAAAATTCACCTTTCATTTTTTCTATTTCAGCAGATAAATCACTGTTGAAGGCATCCACATCAATCCCATGTTTCAAAATGTATGAAATATTGCATCTTTCTTTGACTTCATTCGCAACTGCAATATCATCCTGTGTGTACAAGAAAGTCTCCAGTCTACGAACAATTGTAATATAGTTTTTCTTGTTTTGCTTCTGTTTTTTGGCTTCTGGATTCATCTTCTTTTTATATCCATTCGTCAAGCATCTTTCAACACCACCTGTAACCTTGCTGAGATATGGAGGTAGAATATTGATTTCTTTGCTCAAAAACCATATTTTCCAATTACGTGCCTTGTCTTTAAGCTGCAAATCGTTTCTGTTTTTCAAACTTTCATTGACTATCCCTGCTGTTCCATACAATTCAAGTATTTTGGCCCATGATGGTCCACAGATCTTCAAACCCTGTAGTAATGCTTTTTCTTCCTCCTTGGTCCATATCTTTCTAGTGGTTGTTACTTTCTTTATGGTCAATTTCTTATTGTTACCATTAGCTTCTGATTGCAGCATATCTGATAGATCTTGTTGTAACATATTGTTTCCGTTGTTATTGATTACCAAGGGTGAGTTCAAAGTTGTTGATGGTGTATGTTCCATCAAGTTTCCATTCTTCATCACTTTAGGTGTTGTCGGATCTGACATAAGTCCTCTTGGAGTTGATCCAACACTATTTGCTGTGCTCTGACTGACAAATGAACTTTGATGTCTTTGTTTGATGGTATCAAACATGTCTAATTTAAATAATGAGGTGTCATCTTTCAAATTAGTAGAATCTTCCTTCACAGTTCTATTCAACTGTAAGAAGAACTTTTGCATGAATTGCAAAAACATCAAAACAAAGTCAAACCAATCATAGTGTTTAATCAAATCGTTGATGCTACTTTCCTTATCCATGTTATTTGTAGCAATGATTTTCTTGTAAATGTTTGAATATCTGATTTGTAATTTATCAATCAAGGATTGTTCAATGTTGTTCATAAAACCTTGATCTTGTGGGTTTTTCTTTTTCAAAAATAGCAATCTTTGTTTTATATTACCAATATCAAAGGTCTTTTTCAAAATTTCTGCAGCTTGATCAGTAAATCCATAATTCATTGTATGTCTTACTAGCTCATAAATAAATATCTGTGTTTTAAACTCAACCAAAATATTAATATGACTTTTCATTAGTTTTTTAATGGATCTGACTGAGTTTCCATCATGCATGGAGTTGTACAATCTGTACTGATACTCATCCATATAAATCTGGTAGGAATCTCCATCCGAAATAATAGCCCTATCATCTACTTTGTCATAAATCTCAGCATCAAACATTCCGCTAGACATGATCAATTTGTTGGTATTGAGTTCAAAAAATCTGAATGGTCCCGTTGCTGACTTCAAGTCCAAATCAGCTGTGAATATATTTCTATTTATTTCAATTGTAGGTGTTGTAGTATTCTTCAATTTCTTAGAATTCCTTATAGGTTGAATACTTCCGTTCATAGCTTCAAATATAAAGTTATCTACAACACTCAAGTCATGCGGGGATAATCTCAAGGATATTAATAGAAACAAACAAAGGTTAATTTTTTGTAGTAATTGGAACATGTGGTATTGCACTTTTAAGGGAACTGACAATACCTTGTTGAATATCAAATGTTCATAGGAGTGTGATATGTTATTTCTATTATCGTTATTTGGAATTGATGATAATAACTCATTGAATTTGTGATCATAGAAGTTTTGTTTTATATGCTTCTCTAAATCCGCATCATTGAAGTTGTCAAATCCATTATCTTCAGTATAGTCACTATTATTTTTTATTTTGTTATGTAAAAAGAACAAAAATTGGTTGTACAGCAAAGGAGTTGGTAACAGTAAAAGATCATTGTAAAAATCAAACTGATCAAATATCTCAAATACATCTCCAAAAGATAAGAAGATATCCTTCTTTTGGAGTTGATCAGTATTATAGTATGTTTCTATGTTATTGTTGTTATACACTCTTTTCTTAAAATGGCCAAACAATATCTTCATGAATAGAGCTACTAAATCATTAAAATTGCTATTAGTATCTATAAAATCATCATCCTCTATCTCTTCATCCTTATACTCATCTTTTATACCATATAGCAGAGTTAAAAGTGATTCTTTTTCCTTTGTAGATTGGGTTTTGTCAAATATGGAGTTGATTATTCTTAGTGAAAGACAAGAAAGTTTGTGCAATATTCTTAAATTTGGAACTATAAACTCTGATATGTCGTTTAATTGATTGAGATCGATTAGTGAATCTAAAGGATCGGAAAAAAAATTGCTGTGGGTTGAGTCAGATAGCAGATAGTTATCATGTTTATCTTCTGGTGTGTTGCCAGCTTGATCTATGAAATTCCCATTGTAATCTCTTTTTGAAATCATTACTTCTTTTTTTTTGTTTATTGTTGGAAATTATATCAGTATTGTATTCTATATGAAAGTGTTAAATCATTAATTGACAAAGACTACAATTTATTACTTTCTGATCTGATGACTTATTATAAAACCTACAAAAAAAATGGGAATCTATAAAAAATTATGATAACTCCCAATATAGCTTCCAATAAACTTCAAGCTTGTTTCTATTTAAATTATGTTTCTTGGGTTAATTTCTCATTTCTTGAATATAACCTCAAACTGTGTAATCCACAAATTCCCAACAAAACCTATAGGAGATACGCCAAAAAAAAAAAAAAATTGAGAAAAAACCCCCCAAAAAGAAAAAAAAAAAAGAAATTTTTGATTTTTGGGTTTGAATTTTTTCTGTTGGTTGATTACTTAGCTAGTGAATGTAAAAAAAATTGAGTTCAATGTATTTGTTATCGGTTTATTACCAGTGGTGTCCAACAACTGTCTATTACTGAGTTTGTATTACTGTCTAAAATCTTTTTTTTTAATTTGTATTTTGGCACTTCCAGTAAGACTCGCTGTTAAGTCAATGATGTTTTGATCCTGGACTTGAAACCGTATCAAAACAGTACAAACCCACAATTTGTTTCAACTCACTTTTTTCTTACACAAGTGTGGTGTTATGATTTATCAGTAGAATCTTTATCAAGAGCTTAATAACTTACATTCCATTGTCTACATTCCAATTTTTTTTTCAAACAAAAAATAACACGTGATACGAATTTAATCAATTTGTCTTATTTCCAAATTAGGATATGTAATTGGCAAAAACACCCCTTCAAATACACATTGTTAATCAAAACAAAAACTCTTTCCCTTTATGAAATCCTACCTAAATATTATTATTAACATTTTTTAATATATAAATCAATATACATGAAATTGTAATGAGAAACAAAATAAAAAAAATAAAAAAAGTCTAATAATTGGTTATATTTTTTTTTTTTAATCCTATTTAATAATTGTGTTGTTGTTTTTTTTATTCATGAACTTACTTCTTAGCAGTCTTCTTGACGACCTTCTTGGCAACTGGCTTCTTGGTAACCTTCTTGACGACCTTCTTAGTAGTAGTGACGGCCTTCTTCTTTGGGGCAGCCTTCTTAGCAGCTGGGGCAGCAGCCTTCTTTGGAGCGGCGGCCTTCTTGACAGCTGGGGCAGCAGCCTTCTTGACAACCTTCTTAGCAGCTGGCTTCTTGGCAGCAGCAGTTAACTTAACCTTGGCAGATGGAGACTTTTGGTCGAATAAACCAGCAGTAACACCGTTCTTGATGGCGGCGTTTAAGTGGCTATTAGAGAATTCAGGAATCTTTTCAGAGAAGTATTTCTTTAAAGCTTGTCTGGATAAACCAGTTCTGGATTTGGAGTCCTTCAAGGCTTCGACGATAACGTCTTTATATGGCTTTTTTGGTACGGCTGGAGCGGCTTTAGCAGGCATTTTAATCTAGTATATATTTTTTTTACGGTTCTTCAAAAAACTTCTATAAATGATATATATTTTAAATTTTTTTTAAAAATAAGTAGATCAAATATAAGATAAGAATAAACAAATAACCAAGAATAGCCCTAATTTATGAACAAATATTAGTTAACTAAACTAATGAAAGCAAAAAAAAAAAATTAAAGAATTTTTCGTTGTTGTATGTTAACTATTTATACTTTTTTGGAAAATGTATCCAATTTTTAAAAAATTTGAAAGATTGATATTGCATTTGTTGTTTGAGACTATTTTTCATGTTTGGTGTTTGCATTTTCAATGTTTTTTGCCTATTTAGGTAAAAATGATGGTTTAAAAAATACACCATGTGTACGCCTTTTTTTGTATTTCCTAAAACTGCAAAAATTTAAACAAAATCAGGTTTAAATGAGAAGGAATGTTAGAAAAATTACCCCCATTGAAAGGTTGTCATCTTGATAAGTTGGTAAGTTTATACAAACCATCTATCTGTATGTTTGATAAAAGAAATAAATAAAAATTATTATTCTGTTGATTAACATTGATAGAAATGGTAAATTTATGGTATATCCGGTTGAACAACATGTTTTATATGGATTTGCAAATGCATATAACATTGTAGAGAAAGGTACAATCTTTGTATAATGTATAAAGCAAAAGAGACGGTCGTTTATCAAACCATGTTTTACTTTCAAGTTTACATTTACTTAAAATAATGATTTAATTTAATAGGTAAGTAATTTTGTGAAATAATTTTTTTTGGAATAAATAAAATGTAAACAATTTTCTTATTTTGAAAATTGTTTTCATCAATTAAATAGTTTACCAAACACATATAAACAACAAATAGAACACTAATATTACTCAAATACCAATATACATCAAGTAAGCCTATAAAAATCTACTTTTATCCATGTATAATGCCCAAATTGCAAATTATTGAAAGTTATAAAAGTTTAGTGTAAACAAATTGTCAACTTTTACTAGTAAAATTTCAAAAACATCACGTGACTTGGTGTAAACAAAAAATTCATTAAGTGAAGTGATTCCTTAGACACTTTCTCTAACATCTTGAATATTGTAAAGAAACATAACAAAGACTTGTTTAACCTTATTATTTATACATTACAAACATATATTCAAACCAATCTTGCTTATATTATCGTAAACATCACCTCTCTTGCCGAATAGCACCAAAACCAAATGCATATTCCTTTTGTCTAGTTATTCCTTTTTCTTTTCCCCAAAATATCTCAAAAAAAAAAAGAAAGTCGTAACTCCCCAAAAACGTTTTTTATTCCTTTTTTTTTTTCATGGCAAACACCTAAACCTTCCCTAAAGATCATTAACTAAACCACCATCGAAACAATGCTAACTAAAAGCAGCATGCATAGATTCAATCTATCCAATCATGCTATTGTCAAGCCGAAAACATGTGTTTCTTTTTTGAACAATAACATTCTCACCATAACAAGAAACTTCCAAAAGTCTAGTTATAAAACCACACCATATTTTGCTCTGAACAAAAAGGCACACCAGGTACCTATGCTTCTGAACTCCAATTACTTAATGGTGAACAGAAACATACACAGAACCAAAGCCGGATATGTTACCATACTGGGCCGGGCTTTGAGGTTGCCTGTTTATTTCACCGGTGGACTGGCTGCAATCAGTTCATATGTCTTGTATAAATTAGAAGAAGGTGGAAACAAGATAAAGGAATTATGGGGACAATCAAGTGATTGGCTGTCCGATGTCTTTGGTGACATTGATATATTTGGGAAAAGTGCTGGCAATGACGGAAACAGTAACAAAACCAGTAATAATGAAGGAAATAACAACAACAGCAATAACAATGGGGGTAATGAAGATGCTGTGGTTGGTGCTACCCTTCTAGCTTCAATGACAGGCCAAGAAGAAGAAGCAGAAGCAAAATTAGAAGACGAAGAAGAGGATGAGGAAGAAGAAGAACTAGTTGATACCACTGGGGATGATATGGTATCTCTAACAAGACAAATGATTGAAATCAGATCTATTTTGAACAAGATTTCATCATCAATGGGTTCAACCATCAACCTACCAGCTATAGTTGTTATAGGATCCCAAAGTAGTGGTAAATCATCAGTATTGGAAAGTATTGTTGGGAAAGACTTTTTGCCAAAGGGTGCCAATATGGTTACAAGAAGACCTATTGAACTAACATTGATCAATACTTCAGAAGAAGACATCGAAGAAAATATGCCAGCATCATCTGGAACCAAGTCTATATTCAAAAGAAGAATCATGTCAATGGAAAACTCAGAATATTTGATTGATATCCCCCAATTAAGACAATTCAATATTTCTGACTTCAACCAAGTCAAAAGATTACTAATAGACTTGAACTTACAGGTTCCTTCCACAGACTTTATTAGTGAAGAACCTATTGAATTGATTATCAAATCACCTAAAGTACCTGATTTACAATTGATTGATTTACCTGGGTACATTCAAGTTGAAAGTGTTAATCAACCTGTTGAGTTGAAGGCTAAAATCAGAAACCTATGTGACAAGTATTTACAACAACCAAATATCATCTTAGCAATTTCATCTGCCGATGTTGATTTAGCCAACAGTACAGCCTTGCAAGCAGCAAGAAAGGCTGATCCAAAAGGGGAAAGAACATTAGGGGTTATTACAAAGATAGATTTGGTTAAACCAGAACTAGCAAGAGAAATTCTTTTGAACAAGAACTACCCGTTGAAGATGGGTTATGTTGGTGTGATCAACAGTAAAGCTGGTGAATTGGATTACTTCAAAAAATTCAAACCATACTTTGCCAACTGTCAATATTCCAACCCAAAATTGAGAAAGAAATTGATTAAGATTTTAGAAACAACAATGTCTAAGGAATTGAAGCCAACTTTTATTAAGTTGCAACAAGAATTGGACAATACCAGATACAGATTCAAAGTAGAGTACAATGACAGACAATTAACCCCTAGAACCCATTTGTCTTCACAAATTGATATTTTGAAGTTATCCGTTAAAGAACTACAAGAATTGTTTGGCAGAAATGAATTGAAATCAGTTCTAAGACAAGAACTAGATCAAGAGTTATTGAATATTCTATCAACTAATTACTGGAAGGATTTAGAAAACGAGAACTTGAAGAATATTATTATCAATGAAGAAAGTTCATCTGACCAATACTGGCACAAGAATGTTGAACTAGCTAGTTCCACATTAACCAAGTTAGGTATTGGAAGAATCTCTACATCTATTATAACCAATGCTATAATGAGTGAAATCAACAACATCTTATTTGTTCTACAACCAGAGTCATTCAAAACAGAAGGATTTTTGTATTCATTGGTGAATGAAATCGCTATAAAGGTATTAAATAAGAAGTATTACACTACAGCTGATCAAGTAGAAAACTGTATAAAGCCATTTAAATACGAGGTTGACATTGAACAAAGAGAATGGGAGGATTCTAAGAACAACTCTGTATTGTTAATGAGCGAAGAATTACAACAAGTTAAGAACAAGAAAAACGAATTACGTAATATCATCAGTGACAGCATGGGTAGCAAGCAAATCCAGCAATTGATACAATTCATCAAACAAGAGCAACACAGAATCGGCGATGAAGGATCTAGTCTTAGATATGATGGAGGATTTTCTTCAAGCATGCTTCAAATAGGAAACAAACTGGTAAACTTGGAAAACAGAGAAAAATTGCTAAAGTTTAGATTGAAGTACATATCGGGAAAACAATGTAAAGATCAAAAGAGCATGGATAAGTGTCCTGAAATTTACTTGAAGGCAATAAATGAAAAGTTGATTTCAACAGCAGTCTTATTTTTGAACATTGAGTTGCTAAGTGACTTCTTCTACAACTTCCCAATAGAATTAGACAAGGAAATCAATAAATTGAACAATGAAGACTTGGAGATGTTTGCCAAGCAAGATAGCAACATCAACAAGCACATTGAGCTGCAAAAGAAAAAGGACTTGTTGGAATTAGCCATCAACAAAATGAACAACATGTTAATATATGAGAGAATTAATAAAAAATAAAAAAAACATAACTTTATATAATTGATATACCCTAATCTCTTCTTTCTAATGGATTGTATCTTAAGAACTTTTCAATCAAGTCGACGTGGGTCAAAACCATTCTTCTACAACAGTATCTTTTTAGACCTAGTTCAGTCAAAGCCTTACCTTCATCCATCATTTCACCATGTTCGTCTTCTTCTTTTTCAAGTAAGTTCAAGTATTTTTCCCATTTGTCTCCTACGACTTTACCGCATGAAAAGCATCTAACTGGTATGATCATTTTGTTATGTATGTGTGTGTATTATATAATGCTATATGATACGTTAATGTATGTATATATATGGTTTGTTTGTATCTGTTAAGAATAGACAATATGTTGATTCAAGAATGAGTGTTTTTGAATATTTTTGCTAAATTTCTTTTTTTTTTTTTCCATTCAGAGTATGGGTAAAAGTGTGAGTTTTTGAAATTTTTTGGAGTACAAAATGTCGGGGTAATATTGTTACACTTCCCAAATAGGAAACAAAGCGGTAAATTTCTTTTTTTTCTCACTCAAAACACACTCTTTCCATTTTGGGAAAACAGCAAAAAAAAAAACCAGGAACAGAAAAAAATAATATGACAGAAAAAAAAGAATATGTAAAGCTTTAATTTGATGGATTACTTCAACAAAATCAGAAATTGCAAGTTATTCTAATTACAGATAAGATAGTGAAAACAAACCCAAATAAACAGATTGATTCAGATCTAACCATTTTTTAATTGATGTCAAACTCTATTGAAAACTACTCTGTTTCTTTAGTGTCAGGTGGTAAACTACAAACACCTTTCAACTACAACCATAATGACATTGAATATACATCCAAATATGACTTATTGAACAACAGTTTTAACTTCTATATTGACTCTGATAGAGACTATTCTATTATCCCATTCAACAACATGATCAGATTGTACTGTATCAACACAAGACAATGCATGAAGACTATCAAATTCAACAACAATAAAGTACTTGAACAAATCTTCTTGAATACTTCTTTTGTTGAAAACTCAATCATTCATTCAAGTGTTATTAGAATCGACAACATAAACTTCATTGAGTTAGTCTCAAAGAATGGGAAAATAGTCTATGTTCCTTTAGATAGAAGAATTGATTACGATACCGATATCAAGGCTTTGGATATAGAATTTATTAATAACGACAACAATAACTTATTAATCACACAAGTATTAAATGACAACATTGTATTATTGGAAGATGACAGCAAAAGCAACTTTTACATTGGTACCAGAATCAACGAAGAAGATTCTGTTAAGATTGTCATCAAAAAGACTATAGCCAAGGATGAACTTATTACCTATTCTTGGTCCAACAATAAAAGCAACTTATTGGTTATAAAGAAATCCGAAAACGATATCAAAAGACAAAAGGAAAGTAGAAAGAGTAAAAAAAGCCATTCACAAGGCACCTACAACACAGTTGATTGCTTGATATTCACTACCAATCAAATAGAAATTGAAGAACCAATTTTGAATTTCCCAGATATTGAAATCAACACCTCTGATTCTATCTCCAAGAACTCCAAGTTGATCTCCCAAGCTACAATTTCTAATGACTTATCTAAATTGGCCATTGGGTTTGCAAGTGGTGTCATTCAATTGATAACATTGAACCAATCTGATTCTACAACAACCACTCAATTTTTGAAGTGGCACTGTGATAGTGTTTTGTCTTTGGCTTTCAACTCAAACTCCACTCAATTGTTCTCAGGTGGTTGGGAAAAGGTCTTTGTTTACTGGGACTTGTCTCAAGGTTCTATCAAGAAGAACTTCATACCTAGATTAAACGGTGTCATTGTAAGTATTGTTGAACCGGACTTCAAAGAAAACTATATCTCTGTATTATTGCAACATGTCGATAACTTGACCAATATGGATTTAGAGTTTTTACTTTTGAACAAGTCTGATTTCAAATCCAAATTGAGTGTCAATGGTCCATTGATTAGCTTTGAAAGTGATTATTTGATAAAGACATTGAAGGGTGAAAACATCAGACCTAGAAGTGCTATTAAACAAAAGAACTTGACCAGCCACAATGACTACAATAATGATATCACCATAAGATCATTCACAAACTCCATCAGTTCTCCGGAAATTCTATACTTCCCACATTGCAATGGTATCAATACATATGATTTGAACAAAAACGAAAGTTTGAAATACATACAATTGTCCAGTTCTGTTGAAATTGGTAAGATTAGAAATGAACATGAGGATATTATAGAACCTGAAATACTAAAAATAGAAAACTTCCAAATCGAACATAACAACATCAAGTATGAGTTCTTGATTACCCTTGAATCCTTGAAATCTCAACAAAATTCCATCTTTGCAAACACTCAAAAGAAGGCTAATAACGAAATCTCATATACCTTGAAGTTCTGGAAAAAGAGCATCAACAATGAACAAAACAGTTGGATTTTGCAAACAAAGATAATTTCTCCTCATGGTGTTGAAAGCAATCAATTACTAGGAGACATTGAAATCGTTGATATCCATATTTCCAATACTGCCTCAAACAGTCATTTGAACAAACATATCTTCACCAGTGACAAGTACGGTGGTATTAAGAAATGGGCTGTTTTGGAAATACCAAACAATGTCAATGATGACAACTTGTGTTGGAAGTTTGGTTTGATCAATTACAAATCAAGTAACAACAATTTGATTACTGAAAACAACTTTGTTATTGAAAGTGTGGATAAATCCTTGATCTTGCAAAGTTTGGGTGATAGATTGTACTTTTTAGATTCTGCCAACATGAACTCAATTTTGAAGTTTTTACAATTAGATTCTAATATCCAAACCATGCAATTGAACAAAGTCAATGGAAACATAGTTATAATGACCAAGATTGGGTTATTGACTTATGACTTAATCAAGAATGAAATCACCAATGGGTTTGATATGTATGATGAATTCAAGAAGTCATTGATTTCTCACGATTCTGCTGCCAGCAGCACCCACAGATCCTCCGTCCTAAAGAATGGACTTGAATTGAAGAACATGAAGAGATTGATATCAATTAACCCATTAACTGGTGATATTACTCTTGTTGTCAATGATATCATGTCCAAAAAGAGTACCATCTACTTCTTTGACAAGGATTTGAATGAAATAATTCTGAAAAAAGAACACGATTCTTGGATCTCTTGTATGAAATGGAATAACTTCAACAACTTTAACTTCATAGATATAAACTCCAGAATTGGTATTATATCCGACAACATAAGCAACAATAACAACGGAGCTGTTATCAAGCAAGAAGATGATTACGATTTGTTGAGACCATTGCAAGCAGCCAGTGTAAACACTGAGTTTGTTTCCGATACCAACAAGAAGAACAAGAAGGAATTGGAAATGATTATAGATACAGACACAACCCTGGACAGCAGATCCAGATTGAACAACCATACTTTCTTGCCATTGTTCAACAGTGTGAACAGCAACACAATGGTTGACACTGTCTTTGACACTGTTTTGAAGATGTTGAAGTAGATGTATATATATGTGGCTTAAAATATTGTTTTGTTTTTGTTAAAATCACCCTCCTCCGGCGTTTAACTCCATTTAAGATTTTTTTTAAATTTTATGCAAATTTTTACTTAGGTCATTTATTTTTTACACCCAAAAGTTGTCATTCTTTTTATTTTTAAATGTTTTATCAATTGTTTTGGTAAAAAGATTACACATAATATATGGGTATTTTAATGTAAAGCAGTTTATTTATTATTTATTGTTAGAGTTAGAGAAAAGATTGATAACACCAGTTTATACATAATCATGCCCACTGGATCTATATCATCATTCTTGGATACTGATCTTTACAAGATCACCATGCAAGCTGCTATTCACCAAAACTTCCCTGACTCTGATGTTGAATACAAATTCAATAACAGATCCTTCAGCGACAAAAAGTTTTCTTTAGAAGCCATTGCATGGTTAGAAGAGCAATTTGAGTTGTTGTCCAACTTGAGATTCACCAAAGATGAAATTGATTATTTGAAAAAGACCGTACCTTTTTTACCAAACAATTATCTTGATTTCATCAGCAAGGACTTTAAGTTAACTCCGAAAAACGAAGTTTTCATAACAAAAACTTTATCCAGCGATCCTTCCTTCAAGGGTCTATATGACTTGGATATTGCCATCAAAGGGAAATGGGATGTTACTATCCTATACGAAATTTATGTTCTAGCATTGGTTTCTGAAGCTTACTTCAAGTTCATTGATACTGACTGGGATTACGAAGGCCAACAAGAACAAAGTCACCAAAAGGCCTTGTCCTTATTCGAAAATGAAATTGTATTCAGTGAGTTTGGTACCAGACGTAGAAGAGACTTTAAGACCCATGATATTATTATCAAGGGGATTCTTGAGGCTAGAGATTCCAATGCTGAAAAGTTCGGTAAGTTGTTGCTAGGTACCTCCAATGTTTTGCTAGCCAAAAAGTACAACTTAAAGCCGATCGGGACAGTTGCTCACGAATGGTTCATGGGTATTGCTTCTTTGAAGAAGAATTACACCAACTCAAACAAGATTGCCATGGAGTATTGGATTAGCACCTTTGGTCCTGAACATGCTGGTTTAGCATTGACTGATACCTTTGGTACTGATATCTTTTTGAAGAACTTTGCTAAACCTTTGACTGATTATTACATTGGTGTTAGACAGGACTCTGGAGATCCAAAGGTCTACACCGATAAAATCAGCAACCATTATTTAAACGAATTAGGCTACGAGCCATACAGCAAATCCATCTGTTACTCCGATAGTTTGAATGTTGAAAAGTGTATTGACTTGAATAAGTACTGTTACGAAAAGAAACTTAAATGTAACTTTGGTATTGGTACATACTTCACCAATGACTTCAAGACAAAGTCATCAAACTACACCAAGAAATCTGAACCATTGAATATTGTGATCAAGATCATGAAGATCGATAATGAGTTCTGTATTAAGATTTCAGACAACATTGGTAAGAACATGGGTGATCAAGATACTATTTTGAAGGTCAAGAAGGAGCTTGGATACATTGATAACGAGTGGGTTGGTGTGAGTGAAGACCACCGTTGGAAGGAACAATAGTAGAACTTATAAATATATAAACAGCTATTATAAGTAGAGCTTCATGATACAGAAGTATTTGAATTGATTAAAACTTTTTTTTTTTTTGAATTTTTAGCAAAACGTCATTTTTGACTAGATGAAACACCTTTGCAACTGAAAAATGCGTTTTTACGTATATCTGACAGCATCCACAACATCTTCCAAGGAACCTATACACAAGATTTGTAAAGAACAACTGGGACAGATGGCAGTGGTGGATTTCTCATCGGGAGGAAGTTTACCGCCAGGTGCTTCGGAATTAGCAAGGGTAAAGTATAATTTATCCATGTTTATTTCAAATCTGCCACCACATGGGCATGGGTACGTGAAGTTATTGGGGCCTTTATCATAGTTCATATCATCGATTTCAACTTCGTCGTGAAATGTGGACATCTTGGTTATTTTGTTTATTCATGAATTAAAGTTTCAACTTTTGTAGTTGGTTAATTGTCTTTGGTCACCCATATTTCTTTTTTCTTTTTTTTATTTTTAAAAAAAAAAAACTCATCTGTGGGATTTTTCCTCCCATTTACACATTTTTTTGGCTAATTAGAACAATACCCAAACACCCAATGACCTCTCAAAGCAACATTTACCTTGACGACAGAGCACTTGTCGAATGCTTAAAACAAGCATCTGGTGCGAATGTCAATCCTGAACTTGCCAAAAAAGCAGAAGAACAGCTGAAAACATGGAATGATTACTATCTTGCCGACGGTACTCTTCACAAAGCGTACCAGGATGTATACTTGGACTTATCCAACGATATCAACATCAGATGGTTAGCTGTTATCAACTTCAAAAGAATAGTTGAACAAAAATGGAAAAGTATACCCATGGATGTCAAATTAGAAATCAGATCCAAGATTTTGGACAATTTGGATGAATACAACAAAAACTTGTGCATGCAAAATGCCCTGGCCATCAGAGTCATGGTAAGACAAGACTTCCCTGGTCAATGGGAAAGCATGCTTGATGATTTTAATCAAGTCTTGACAAACATATACATGAACATCCAAAACAACCCATTGAATTCAGTTGAAAAGATCAAGCTGTACAATATTTTGTTGATCTTGAATCAAGTTGTTAAGATTGTGGCCAGTGCCAGAATCGGTAAATGTAAGATTGTCTTTCAAGAAAAATCTGAAATGTTCTTCAATATTTTGTATCAAATCTATACCACATTCTCACAAATTTGGATTGGTAACTTGCAACAAGACTCTTTGAATGAAGATGATATGCTAGAAGCCATGAACATTTCTTACATCTGTAGCAAAGTTTTAAGAGTGGTTATTACAGATGGGTTCAAGCAACCATACATGAATGAAAACTGTAACTCATGCTTTGATATGATGGTGAGAAATTTCTTTGAATTAATCAAAGACAAAAGCTTTTTTAACCAGAGCATAGCAAAGTATCCGATTTTGATAAAAATAACTATTGGGTTCTTGAAGACCTTGATGAGATTCAAAGGTGCTTGGGATAATGATATCTACAAGTTGTTATTGTTCAAGCCTGAAGTTGTAGATTCATTGATTATTCAAATCATCCAATTCATTAATGTCAATGGTGAGTTCATATATGTTACAAACAGTGAATCTGAACTATCCGAGGTTCATGAAGTATTCTACAAGATTGGTGTCTACTTCTTCCAATTATTAAAACCAATAGTTCAATATTGTTCTCCAGACAACAAAATCACCTTGACCAAGTACAAGAGCGATATGGAAAGAATGAAAACAATCAAGGCTGATTTGAATACCAACATTTTCTCAAAGCCAGATTTTGTCTTGCAGTCTATTAATTCATTGGAACAATACTACTTGAAGTTGACACAACAAGATTTGGAGCTTATTATAGAAGATCCAGAGGAATGGGCCAATGAAGACTTGTCTTCAGATCCAAGTTTCAACATAAGAAAAGCTGGTGAAATCTTCTTCTGTACCATTTTAGCCTTCTACAATGAAAACACAGAGGCTGTTTTGATGAACAGATTGAACTCCGTTGATCCTACATCTACAAATGACTACTTAGGTCTGGATGCTCTTTATACCATGTTTGAATCAAGTGTAGAGAAGTTATCTTCAAAGGCTGACATTGATAGCATTTTATGCAATGTTCTATTCCCATTGGTTCCATTTGACAACAGCAGCAAGCAAATTGATGACATTTATAAAATTGTAATGATTAGAAGAATCTGTTCTATAATCTCACAATGGTCTGAAAATTTGGACAAAGACGAAGTCAGACAACAAGTTTATGTCTTTTTGTTGAAATCATTGCAAGTATATGGTGAAAACTCGGTGGTTTCATCCTCTGTTTTGCAAAGCATAACTGATGTTGTTTCAAGCTCTACCTTTGAAAAGGAAAACTTTAAAGAGTTTATTTCTCCATTGATCGAAGCCATTGTCTTGAAGGTATTGCCAACTGTTTCATTGCCACATACCAAAATCAATGCTTTGAAGAGTATACAAACCATATTGTCTGAAAACAGACCAATGGTTGAAGATGATAACATTGTCAATGTTTTGAAGACTCTGCCTAGCTTATGGGAAGATACCATCCAGAACCAGAGCACCTTGATAGTAGCCCAGCAATTGATGCGTTTGACCACATCCATTATAAGATCTTTGAACGAAAAATCATACATCACTTGGGACTTGGCTTTCCCAATGATCCAACAAGGTATTGATTCATCGAATGTCAATTTGGAGAGGTACAACTTATTGGGTGAAGATGCATACGATTTGCTTCAAGAAGTCTTAGATTGCTTCCCATTACAAAGCACCCTTCCAGATTACTACAACAAGGGTATGTCCTTGATTGGTGGTGTATTCTTAAAGAATTATATGCAATCTTTTGAGAGCAACACAGATTTGATGCCTGTGTTACTAAACATCTTTAGATTGTTTTCTGTGGTTCTACCAACAGATACTTTCATCGGCTTGCAAGAATTCAAATACGTTTGTTCCAAGATGTGCTCACAACTGGTTAATATCAGAGATGATTTGTTCGAATCCATGTACAACACTTGGGACCATTTATTACTGAAAATAAGCTTTGAAGAAGAAAACTCAGCCCTAAAGACTCAGGTATTGAACTGGTTTGTAGAAACTGGTGTTTACCAATCTTTATTCAAAAAGGTACTTTTCAAGGAAAGTGCCGATGATGACATGGAGGATAAGTGTTTCCACATAATTTCCAGACTGTTCTTTGTCAACCAGGATTTGTTCTTGTCTGAACTGAACAAATACCACATGAGTTCATCTGTACCAAGATACGAGAATGATAGAGTTGAAATCATTTATCAATCTAGTGTATACAAAGAAATGTCATTTAGCGAAGTATTCCAAACTTTCCTGGATAAGTGGTACCAATGTATATCTGTAAGAATCTACAATTCGAAGGAAAGAAAGTTGAACTTACTGGCCATTTCATCAATCTACAAGCTATTGCCTAAGCACGAATTCTACATGCTTGATAAAGTTGAAATACACGTTAAAAACTTCAAGCCTATAGCTTCTTTGTGGATCGAGTTTTTGGAAAGCACAAATGAGGACAGCAACGGTGATTGTGAGAAGTACCATAAGATAGACCAGTACATTGAACAATACATGGACTTGATTACTGATTCATTCAACATTGTTAAGCTTAATAAAAAACAGAATGATATAGCCTTAAGAATTGTATTTAAGCAGTACGTCTACGAAATAATAAACACCTTTATCATGAATGATCCAGAAATGGGACAATTGTGGACATCTGGTCACGGAATCCTGTTTGATGATGGAATCAAGGAAGGTTTGGAGACGTTTTTGAAGTAGTTCTTTTTTTTTTTGATTTTTAAAAATTTAATATATGATTTTTTTTTACGCGTATTTTTTCGAATTTAAAAGATGGTTTGTTTTTCGTTTTCGTTAATCACACAAAAAAACTTTGGATGTATTAAACCAAAAAGAAAGTACACCTTCAAGTATGATATTCTCATCTGTTTTTAACAGCTTCAAGAAGGACTATGATGAAGATGACGAGACTGCTGGGATCATGAGATCAGGCAGAAACACAAATGATTTACCTTATGACCACGAGGATCGTTTGTTTTTTAATTCTCCAATGAAAATCAATCATTCAAGCATCACTAGAAGAAATTACCTAGATGACAATGATGATGTTTCCAGTATAGACTATAATGAAAATGAGACTTTGGAAAGAATGAAGAATGAGTATGAAAAGAACAAAATGATGCTACAAAATAAAACCACATCTGATTCCTTGAAATTCAACGATATCTTTGGCAATGGCTTTGATACCAAAAACAATGATTCATACTCAAAGAAAAAAAAAGTACTAGAATTGAATAACAAAAAGTATGGTAGAAGTGTCTTTGGATACATGAATGACAACACATCTTCAAGAGATGATAGCATTTATAATCTACCCAATGTTTACAAGGATACTGGTAAAAAGGGATCCAATGGGTATGGTTCTTTAGTGGATATTGATGATATGAAAAACATTCAGTATACCCCAATGAATTCAAGAGGCAAGCATTTTGATGATATGGGTGATACTCTAGACGATAAAAGAAGAGATTTGGAATTGGAAAATCTAGAACTTAAACATAGAATTCAACAAGAGAGAATGGCCAAGAAGGTGAAGGAAATAGAAGAACGTGAAAAGTACAAAAAAGATCGATACTTGAACATGAAAAGAACGGAGGATGAAAAGGAAAATAGAATTATATCTGACATGAAAAACAAACAAGAAAGAGATCAATTATATGATTCATTGAGAGAATACGAAAGATCTATAGAAAGACAATCAATAATGATGGACAAACAAAACAACTTGATTAAAAATCTTGAAGAAAAATATTCACAGTTATTGCAAAAAGTAGAATATCAAAATGAAGAAGTGAGTAACCTAAAGAATGGCTTAGAAACAGAAAGATCAGTTTCAAAGAGGTTGAACAACAGATTGGAGTTATTAAATGACAGATTGTCAGATACCAAGAAGATGCTGTATCCAATGAAGACAAGCCCTTCACTAAAAAGCAAAGTAAGGTTTGATGAGAACTACGACATGGAAAACTCTGATTTCTCAGACTTTGAATATGGAGAAACACCAACAAAATTTGATTTAAACAATACAGAACATATATTAAAACTGACGGAAAAGTTTTGAGCAATGATGTATATATAATTTCTTAAAATCTAATATCTCTTATTGAACTTCAACTTGAATTGGTATTCCTTGGCTTCATCATTTTCGTTCCAAATGACATTGCTTTGCATTCTTCCTGAAGGATACTTTTCGGAGTACCAAGAATCCTTACCGGAGTAAGAAATAATACCAGTAGAATCGTCGTAGATAAATTGAGTAGGGTTTTTATTGTACTTACTGTTACACTCAAAGAAGTTGTTGACTTTGTTGACACCACAGTAGCCCATTCTGGTTTTCAAATTGACATTTCCAAACTCAGCATCGTAGACTTCGTAGTTGGCTTCTGTTCCTTGACTCATCCATCTACCTCTGTTTGTCAAGAACCCGGTCAATTCACCCTTCTTTGTAGATAATCTTAAAGAACCTGTACCCAATTTCCTTTTGCCACCACCTGGGGAGTTAGGAGGGTTGTAGGCTGGTGGAGAGAACCCCTTTGGATAATAATGGACGTTTTGAGCAGTGCATCCTGTATAAGATCTGAAGCTGTCAATAGGAGTAAACATATCAACGTCATTGCTCAAGATAGGAGAGCCTCTGGAAAGCAAATGGTAGTACCAGATCTCGTTTATACTGTTGTATTTGTCACACTTGAAGAAGACTTGTTTACCATCAAAAGATTCACTTAAGGCACTTGCAATAGCATCTCTTGAGTAGGTCTTGGTTTCAGATGGGTAAATACCATGATTGGCCAAGGCATCGTAAGTGTCTAACTTTTTGAACAGCTTCATTGTAATATCATAGTAGTCGTAAATACCTCTTTTAACCAGCTTTTCATATTCGTCTTGGTCTTGTTGAGTAACTGAGTCATTTTCAAACCATCTGGAGTAACATCCAGGAGCCATGGTATTGATACAAGTACCGTGCTTGTTGAATTCATGAACCCATAGGGATTGATCATTTCCATTATTGGATTTCCACCATTTTTCCATATCATCAACCAATGTTTCACCAGCGTTAGGTGCTAATAAAGGCAAGTTTTCTGATTGGTAAGAGTCTTGGTCCAAAAGCATGGCTGTGACGTTGTAGTTGATGTCTCTTGAAGCATCACAGAATTGAGCATAACTACCATCACAGTTATCTGGCCATAAACCATGCAAGGTGAAGTTCTTTGAGTACTTTTGTAGCTCTTCTTTAGGATCATAAATAGTAGGTAAATAATCCCAAAACTGAGTTTGCAAAAAAATACCACCTGGATACTCAAAACAACAGGTGTCATTAATGGCTGTGGTGTTTGAACAGGACAGTGGGGTGTTTATTGGACATGATAGTGAGTAGACTGAATCCTTTTTTTGAAAAGAAAAAGGAATGTGAGCAAGGGCATTCAATGCATGTTGCAGATGCATTCTATAAAGAGTTTTATTTAATGGTTTTTTGTTGTTAATTATATAAAGTTATAAACATATTATCCTTTTTTTTAATAAAAATTCAGACTAAATTCAAATTTAAATATAGCCCCCACACGGATAAGTGCGTGTTTATCTATTTTTATTAAGGGGTGACTCAAGTTTTCTTCCCACCAAAAAATTTTAAAAAATTATACGTAATAAACTTATCGCTTAGATAAGGTTTAGTCTTTATTCCAAAGCCTCGTTTTCAAGCTGATACAGCTTGTGTCTATAAATCATCAGGTACTTCAGGTCTATTAATAGGAACTTGCAGCTCAATGCCCATTCCAAGTCAGACCCACTGTACTTGATTGATATGTTGTTTATCTTTGAATCTTCTATTTTGTATGGCAGAGTCCAAACAGATACTTCATCTGTATCAGAGTTGTTCAACAGCTTTGCCTTTGTATTGTTGTAATATTTTAGCAGAGTATTAATGTACTGAAGAATAATCACCATTGCCTCGTTGAAGTTCTTCAGTCTGTTCACCTTGACTTCCTTTCTTTCGTCAACACTGCTGTTGTTCTTGAAAAACAAAAAGTTCCAATGATTGCCATTGTCCGTGTTGTTTATATCAGATTTCTCTCCTTTTGTAATAATCTTGTCTGAAGGATCATAAAATACATTATACTCTATACCTTCTTTAAAAAGCTTTGAAACAGAACCCAATGGAATCCACTCAACATCAGAATCCATGCTGTTAACAGCAATAGGTATGGATAAATTACTCAAACATAAAACAACTTGCCCAAGAGCAGCATTGGTTTCTCTCCAAGAGCAGCCCAGCTTTAATTCGTTGATGCTTCCAAAGTTGTTAAATCCATTTGTTAGCTTCTTTGTATCAAATGATGCATCCAAAGCAGCACTGTTTTTGTCTATCTCAACAGTACTTATATTAAATACTGTGTTGTAAATATTTAAGTTTCTTAGATTGGCTAGTTCTTCATGAACTTTTTCAATATCTACACTCAGGTCATTCCATTTTTTGAAATTATGCTTGTATTGTAAATACTTTTCAGTATTCTCAACATTGGCCTTGGCCAGGAAGATTTTCTTTTGTTTCATCTTCATTAGTCTTTCCTTTGATAAAGTCACATCCAACTTTTCTTTTTCCAAGTTTGCTTTTTTGATTTTATTAATCAAATCTTCTGTTTCTAGATTAATTTTTTTGATCTCTTGCAAATTGCCAATATCAGCCTTGGATAAAGAGCTTTGAGTATCACCATTCTTTGATGTTTTCACTGGTGATTTATTTTCAAAACTTTGCATGCTCAATCTTTTATTATTCTGTCTCCTTTTTGGTGACAATGAGTATGAAAATGACTTTATGCTCTCCAAAGAATCATTCCCTTTATTATTCTCATCCAATACCTTGTTTTTATAAATTTGCAATTTCTTCAAAAAGTTCTGATACTTTTCCTTTTCAGATAAAAGAATATTTAGTTTTTCATTCAACTTTGTTGTCAATATTGAACAACATTCTTTGCACATTGGGTGTTTTACATTAGGAAGCAAATCACCATTCAAAGAATCCAAATCCATTAAGCTGTCGTTCAATATTTCAAAAACAGGCTCCAAGGCTTTTATTCTTTTGGATATCATATGCTCATCAGGATTCATTAATGTCAAAGAATCTGTATTTTCAGGCAAGGTCTGGTTTGATTTGATGTTGTCATTCAGCACAATATAAGCACTGTCTTTTAGCTTCAGCTTGTGGTTATGTTTGTTTATTCTGTTTTTGTATACATTGGATGAATGGAAATCCTGGGTAAAGCTGCTGGTGTTCTTTGAATCTGCTAGCATGTGATTTGATGTTTTGTTATGTGTGATTGAATCTAGCTGTAGTTTTGATAGTGACAAAAACGATGAATCAAAGTCTTCGTTTTTGATCAAAGAGTGACATTTCCCACAGCTAAATGTGAGATTATTAGAAGCATGTACCTTGCTCATTATGTGGTATATGGGGTGCTTTACTAACCTATATTTTTAGAGTTTGGAATGTTTTAAGAAGGTAAAAAAATTGGAGATAAGAGAGGATGGTGATTTTTTTGTAAGTGGGGTGTTTATCGGATATAAGAACATAAATCCGAAGAATCGGTTATATTTCGGATATAATAATCCGGATATAACGATCAAAAATTGCACAAAACTTTTCAAAAAAAAAAAAAATTAGACAGAAACGTTTTTTTTGTTTTTGTTTTTTAAAAACAATGTCGGATATAAGAAAAGAGTGATTTTTGTGTCCATAAAAAACAAACCACAGACTTTAAAAAAATATATATTTTTTTCATGGGAAAATACCCCTCTTCAATGGAGACAAAATCTCCATGGATCTCTTTTGCAGCAAAATAACAAATATATAGGACAGCGTCTTCACCTTTATCCGAAATAATCCATGCGTAAAAGTACATCTTGTTTTTTTGTATAACCACAAAATAGTAATTATTTACATATATAACAGGCAAAACAGGCAACATCTAAGATTAGAAAAAAAACATCAAGAATGCTATTTTGACTCTATTTCCACGGTTAAAAGACATATCTCCTCCCAAATGTGTGAAGTGCAACTTTTGACCCAGAATATATTATAGACAGATTGGCCTCGGATAAAAGACAACGACACCAAAAAAATCCATGAAAAGTCCATGTCTTTTTTTTTCCGGCATCTGGATTTTCTTGTTTTTACTTGTATTTCGTAATCGTTAGGCGCCAAATTTTAGCAGCGATGAATATATTATACAAAGTGGGTTCAAGCATTACACTAATTCATCCGGTATGTGCTAATTTAGAATATTTTGGTAATCAGCTATTTTATCAAGACATATATAAAGAGTTACTGATCAAATCAGTTTGATGAAAAAACAAAGTATAATAAACTTACTTGATTATTATATAAATATATACAAAGACCAATAAATAAAAATGTCAACCTCCTTATCAAGCAAGTCAAACAGTATCAAGGAAGAGAAGCATTCTCACTCCTCTGATACCTCATACCACAACGAGGAAATGGAAGAAATCGAATCCATAAACTCATTCGATGACTTGGAAAACCAAAACAATGCTCAAATAACCCATCAAATCTCCAAGATCTTAACCAGCAATGGTAAGAACGGCGATGGTGTTGAAAGAATTGAATCTTTAGCCAGAGTCTTATCCACAAAGACCAAAAAACAACTTGAATCCTTGGTCATCAAGGAAGGTCTAGACTTTGACCTACAACAAGTCTTGGACTATGTTAGAACCCATAAGATGGAACAAGGTATTACCACCAGTGATACCGGTGTTGCCTTCAACAACCTTAATGTCATTGGTGTTGATGCTTCTGCTGCCGTTGCTCCTTCTTTGGATTCTATGCTTTACGAATACGTTTCCTGGCCAAAGAAATTAATCCAAGGTAACAACAAACCAGTCACCAAGTACATTGTCAAGGATGCCATTGGTGTTGTTGAAAGTGGTGAAATGTTGATGATCATTGGTAGACCAGGTGCCGGTGCTTCCTCCACCATGAGAGCCATTGCTGGTGAAATCGATGAATTCGTTGAAGTTAATGGTGAATTCTCTTACAACGGTTTAGATCAACCTCAAATGATGAAGGCTTTCAAGGGTTACGTCATCTATGTTCCTGAACTAGATTTCCATTTCCCAAGAATCACCGTCAAAGAAACCCTTGATTTTGCTATTAAGTGTAAGCTGCCAAGAACCAGAATTGATGGAATCTCCAAACAAGAATACGTTGATACCATGAGAGACTTGTGGTGTACAGTCTTTGGTTTAAGACATACTTACAAGACCATCGTTGGTTCCGGTGTTGTTAGAGGTGTTTCCGGTGGTGAAAGAAAGAGAGTATCCTTGGTTGAAGCCTTGGGTATGTCTGCTTCCATCTACTGTTGGGATAACGCCACCTTAGGTCTTGATGCCTCTTCTGCTTTGGAATTTGCCCAAGCTATCAGAACCGCCACCAATATGACCAATACCACCGCCATTATTTGTGTATACCAAGCCGGACAAAAGATTTACGATTTAATGGATAAGGTCTCTGTTTTGTACAATGGTCAACAAATTTTCTACGGACCTGCTGAAGAAGCTTGTTCTTACTTCACCAACATGGGTTTCATCAAACCTAACAGAATGACATCTGCTGAATTCTTAACTTCTGTTACTCTAGATTACGAAAACAAGAATCTGGAATGTCAAAAGGGTTATGAATCAACCATTCCTAAGAATGTCGATGACTTCATTGCTTATTGGAAAGCCTCTCCTCAATACCAAGCTGCTGTTCAATCCTTCAATGATTACGTTGCCAAACACAACCCTGAAGAAACTCAAAAGAGACTAGAGGAATCCATGAAACAAAGAAAGCAAAAGAATGAACCTCTGCACTCTGTTTATACCACCAACTACATGACCCAAGTCATAAACTGTATGACTAGAGGTGTCCACAGAGTAAAAGGTGATATGACTTATACCAAAGTCTACCTACTTTCATTCGTCTTCAAGGGTCTGTTAATTGGTTCCATGTTTTACAACATTGATCCAATCAACCAATCTACCACCGCTGGTGCTTACTCAAGAGGTGGTTTATTATTCTTCGTCTTGCTTTTCTGTGCTGTTACTTCTTTGGGTGAAATCTCCTCATCCTTTGCCAACAGAGCTATTATTATGAAGCACAAGTCCTACTCCATGTATCATACCTCTGCTGAAGCTCTTCAAGAAATCTTCACTGAATTCCCAGTCAAGTTGATGGCTGTTATTATTTTGTCTATGCTAACATACTGGATGCCTCATTTGAAATGGGAAGCTGGTGCTTACTTCCAATACTTTTTGAATATGATTATTTTACAACAATGTACTTCTTTCATCTTCAAGTGTTGTGCTGCTATGACTAAGGATGGTACCACTGCCCATGCTGTTGGTGGTTTGTTCATCTTGATTTTGTCCATCTATTCAGGTTTCTTCATTCCTGCTGGTCAAATGCATCATTGGGGAAGATGGATCAGATACATCAATCCTATCAACTATGCATTTGAATCTGCTGTTGCTGTTGAATTCCATGGAAGAGAAATGTTATGTTCCCACATGATTCCTTCTGGTCCTAGTTACAAGGGTGTTTCTGTTGCTAACCAAATGTGTGCCTCTGCTGGTGCCCTTCCAGGTAAGTTGTATGTCAGTGGTGATGCTTATGTCAAGGCTCAATACCACTCTAGATACTACCCAGATGCATGGCAATCATGGGGTGTTAACTTAGTTTGGACCTTTGGTTACATCTTATTGAATGTTATTTTGGCTGAATACTTGAAGCCATTAGAAGGTGGTGGTGATTTGTTATTGTTCAAGAGAGGTTTCATGCCAAACTTTGGTGACAATGCTGATTCTAAGGTTGCTACTAGAGAAGAAATGATGGCTGCTTTGAATGGTCCTGATGTTGATTTGGCTGAAGTTATTGCTAACAAGGATATCTTCTCTTGGAAGAACTTGAACGTTGATGTTAAGTACGACGGTGGTTCTAGAAAGTTATTGGACAATGTTTACGGTTATGTTAAGCCAGGTAAGATGACTGCCTTGATGGGTTCTTCTGGTGCTGGTAAGACTGTTTTGTTAACTGCTTTATCTCAAAGAATCAAAGGTGTTACAATTACTGGTGATTTATTAGTCAACAACAAGCCATTGCCTCAATCCTTCAAAAGATCTTGTGGTTTCGTTACTCAAGCTGATAATCACATGACTGAATTGACTGTTAAGGAATCCTTACAATTTGCTGCTGACTTAAGACAAAATGCCTCTGTTTCCCATGCTGAAAAGATGGAATATGTTGATAAGGTCATTAGATTATTGGGTATGCAAAACTACGAACATGCTGTTGTTGGTAAGATTGGTAGAGGTTTGAATGTTGAACAAAGAAAGAAATTGTCTATTGGTGTTGAATTGGTTGCTAAGCCATCTTTGTTGTTATTCTTAGATGAGCCTACTTCTGGTTTAGATTCTAACTCCTCTTGGAACATTATCCAATTCTTAAAGGCCTTAGCTGATTCTGGTATGTCTATTTTGTGTACTGTCCATCAACCTTCTGCTACTTTATTCGAACAATTCGATAGATTATTACTATTGAAGAGAGGTGGTGAAATGGTTTACTTTGGTGATATTGGTAAGAACTCTAGATCTATGTTATCCTACTTAGAAAGAGAATCTGGTTTGTTATGTGATAAGTCTGAAAACCCTGCCGAATGGATGCTTGATGTTGTTGTTGGTAACAGTGTTGGTAAAGATTGGGCCAAGACTTGGAGAGAATCCCCAGAACATGTTGCTGCTATTAAGGAATTAGATGCTTTGAATGCTTCTTTGACTAACAAGGCTCAAACCGAAGACCCTGAATTGTTGACCAAATATGCTGCTCCTCTATCTACCCAATTCAAGACTGTTATGTGGAGAACTAACATTCAATTCTGGAGAGCTCCTATTTACTTAAGAGCCAAGTTCTTAGAATGTGTTGTTTGTGCTTTATTCGTTGGTTTGTCTTATGTTTGGACTGGTAAACACAACTATGTTCAAGATGGTACTCAAGCATTCTCCTCCACCTTTGTTATGTTAATTATTGCCTTAGCCATGATCAATCAAATGCATGTCTTTGCTTATGATGCTAGAGTATTGTATGAAGTCAGAGAAAGTGATTCTTCTACTTTCCACTGGTCTGCTTTGTTGATTTCCCACACATTAGTTGAAATTGCTTGGTCTTCCTTCTGTATCTTCTTCTGTTTCATTTGTTACTACTGGCCAATGAGAGGTAATAGTTCTGCTAGTCATGCTGGTTACTGGTTCTTGATTTATGTTGTTCAATTCCCAATCTACTTCATTTCCTATGGTGCTTGGATCATTTACATGTCTCCAGACATTCCATCTGCTTCTATGATCAACTCCAACTTATTCGCCATGATGATGTTGTTCTGTGGTATTTTACAACCTAAGAGTAAGATGCCAGGTTTCTGGACTTTCATGTACAAGGTCTCTCCTTTGACTTATGTTGTTCAATCCATGACTTTGCCATTAGTTCACGGAAAGAAAATTGAATGTTTACCAACTGAATTTTTGAAGATCGTTCCACCAACTGGCCAAACCTGTGGTGAATTCTTGGGTCCATATGCCAAGGAATTCCCAGGTTACATTGACAACCCAAGCTCCAGTGATATGTGTAGCTACTGTCCATACAGCACTGGTGATCAAGTCGTTGAACAATTCGGTGTTCATTGGGACCAAAGATGGAGAAACTTTGGTTTACTATGGGTCTACATTATTTTCAACTTCACTGCCATGTGTGGTTGTTACTATGCCTTCAGAGTCAAGTCCTGGTCTTTGAAATCCGTTCTAAACTTCAAGAAGTGGTTCAATGGCCCAAGAAAGGAAAGACACGAAGCTGAAACCAACATTTTCAAGGAAAAGAAAGACGACAAGGCTGCTATCACAGCTTAAAGTCTGATATAAATATTCTAATTATATAGTAAAAAAATTTTAATAATATAACTTAATACAAGTAATTATTGTTTTTTTTTTTTTTTTTTTTGATAAGGTTTTTTTGATAATGATTATTCTTTGATAACGTTGTGATACATTCATGTGTACTTCTTGGCTTAGAGGAAAGACACGATATCGTGTATTATTCTTATTTGTATATATAGTAAATAACCTGCTCTATCTATAGAAAAAAAAAAAAAAAAACTCCTGTAATCAAGGAGTTTATCAATCATCTTTAAAAGAATAAAACTATGATTTCGAGTAGACCACCACCAATGATCAAAAAGGCAAGCAAATAGATCCAGAACTTGGATAAAGCAGGCTTGTCAGCTTGCTTGGATTTCTTTACTTTAGCCTTACCGTTCTTTCTGACTTCTTTGTTTTCCTTTTCAAACTTTTGGTTGGCTCTTCTGATTTTAGGATTGGTTTGTTTGTTGACTCCGGCCATTGTTTATATTATGAGAAATGAATTATGTATAAAGATAAGAAGTGAATAAAGTACAAAAAGTAATAGATTCTTTGTATTTCTACTCTGTGTGTTTTATGTTTACAGGGTTTTTGTTGTATTTGATATTGTTTTTGTAAAACACCAAAAAGTTTAAATTGTGAATTTTATGATTGCTGGCCTTGTTTTCGTGGAGGGGGTGAAAAAAAAATGAAAATGAAAAAATAACACGTAGCGCAGTTTTTTTTTCTCTAAATACTTACCCGCACATGTTAGTGTTTCTGTTTTGGGAAACACTTATGATTTCATCGGATATAAGTATCGGCATTGAAAGAGCTTAAATCCTGTCAAAAAATTCTAAAGCAAAAACCCCATTCCCCTATTGATTTCCTAGTTCACTTGCAAAATACTGGACAAATCAGAATGATTCCATTTTTATTCTCCAATAAATTTTTTTTATAAAGAGGGCTTGATTTCATGTTGGTGTGTAATCACATTTCCTATTTGAGATATATAATTAGTTTCTTGGCTGAAGTTATTAAAAAAATGTGTGTGTATGACTTTTTTTATTTTCAAGCCCTACACGGGGTCTTATTTTTTTTTTTTTAAAACCTGGTTTCAATTAATTTGTGCGGATACTTCTAAGCATTCGGGTGAAGGAGCTACAAATTATCGTTTTTTTTTTTTAAAAATTTTATTTACATTTTTGCGGGCAGCATTCCTGTTTGGGATATTATTCTATGTAATTTAGCTTCCCCTTTAAGAAAAATTAAGGTAAAAAAAAGAAAAAAAAAAAGAAAACGAACTCGAGGTGCTGATGAAACAAGACTTCGACACTTTCTCAGTGACTAAGTTTAGAAATTAATTTTTTTAAAAACTTGTTTTCTCTTGCTGAACTGTTCTTATTATTATTAAAAAAATTGATCCAAAATAACCAGTTTAATTATAAATCAATACAAATAATCATAAAGCCTTATATTTTTTAGATAGTACACATTTTTAGTATCCAGCAAAAAAAATAAAAAACAAAAACAAACCAGTGTCTACGATTAAATTCAACAAAAAAAACAATAATATATCTACTTTAAACTATTTTATTCAAATAAGTAGCTTATCAATAGCAATATATTAAATAACAAATATCCAACTTAGTCATTCCTTAACAAAAAAAAAAAAAAAAAAAAAAAAAAAAAAACTATTAATAAACAGATAATAGTACTTTACCAAAACCAAAACTTAAAACTACAATAACAAAATCAAAATTAACATAATGGCTCAATCTGCAAGCAATTTAATTTCCACTTTGTTTATCCTAACAACTTTATTCACTCAAATCAACAAGGTACAAGCTGACTGTACCCAAAGCGGTGGTAACTACTACTGTAACAGTGCTTCAGGAATCAAGTACCAAAATATTGGTTTCGCTGGTTCCTACATGGATGTCACCAACATGGACGAATCTTCTTGTCAATGTTCCCAATCCTCATACTCCTTCTCTGGAACCAACTCTCCATTGGATGAACAATTATCTGTTCATTTCAGAGGTCCAATCAACTTGAAGCAATTCGGTGTTTACTATCCATCTGGTTCCTCCATGAAGAGAGACAACAAAGGCCACGCCCACAAGAGAGAAGCCAAGGTTCCAAAGAAACAACTACAGAAGAGAGACTTGGTTGTTGATGTTGTTGACGTTTACTCCACCGTCTACGTTGATCAATTTGGTAACACCATTTCCGCCCCAGCCTCATCCACCAGTTCTTGGACTTCCGTTTCTGCTGCCGCCGGTGCTCCAGAATCTACTTCTAAGACTTTGGCAACCACCACTGTTGTTCCACCAACTATATCTTTAGTTGCTGAATCTGCCTTATTAGCCTCAAGTAGTTCTTCTAGTGTCTACCAAGCTCCAACTAGTTCTTCCAGTTCTAGTGTCTACCAAGCTCCAACTAGTTCTTCCAGTTCTAGTGCCTACCAAGCTCCAAGCACTCCATCTAGTTCTTCAAGCGAATACCAAGCTCCAAGCTCTACCTTGGCTGCTGTTCCTTACACTCCATCATCCTCAAGTGAGTATGTTGCCCCAACCACCAGTGAGTATGTTGCTCCAACTACTTCAACTACCCCAACTACTTCCACTACTTCAACCACCCCAACTACCAGCCAATATGTTCCACCATCTACTTCAAGCACTTCCTCCACTTCTAGTACCTCCACCACTTCTTCCGCCCCAGGTGGTGCTTGGAACAGAGGTTCCTACTACCAAGCCGGTTCTGCTTCCGACAATGTCGTCTTCATGAACTACTTCGGTGGTGCTGGTTCCGGTACTTGGTCCTCCTGTTTCGGTAACTCCTTGTCTTTTGCCAACAGTGATGCCTCTGGTGCTTCTTCTTCCGCCGTTGCTTTATCTGACACTGTTGTTGAGTCTGATGATGAATTCGTTATCTTCTCTGGAACCCCATGTTCTGGTAACAGCTGTGGTTACTACAGAGGTAACTCCCCAGCCTACGAAGGTTTCGGTGGTGCTGAAAAGATCTTTGTCTTTGAATTCGGTATGCCAACTACTGCTAAGCCAACCAACAACAACAACGACATGCCAGCTGTTTGGTTATTGAACGCCAAGATCCCAAGAACATTGCAATACGGTAATGCTCAATGTTCCTGTTGGGCCACTGGTTGTGGTGAATTAGACTTGTTTGAAATTCTAGCTCCAGGTGACAACAAGTTGATTTCCCACTTACACGATGGCCAAGGTTCCAACGGTTACTCCGCTGGTGGTTCCGGTTCTGCTGATTACTTCCAAAGACCAGTCACCGGTACCATGAAGGCTGCTGTTATCTTCAACTCCGACTCCAGTATCAACATTGTCCAATTGGACTCCAGCACCAACTTCGGTGGTTCCTTGGATGCTGCTACCGTCAACTCTTGGTTGAACTCCATCAGCTCCACTGCCAACAACGTTTAAATAAAATACGAACACAGAGCAATACGAAATATTATAATATTTTTCTTTTTATATAGTATTTTATGTAACATATATATAGGAAAAAGAAAAATAAAGAATCAAAAAAATTAAAAATTTTAACATATTTTATTATTATTAAATCGTATATAAATAATTGTAGACAACTTTGAATCCTCTATTGTGGGACAAGAACGTCTTCTTTTTCTAGAAGATCAGCTAGTTCACCGGTCTTGGACATTTCAGTAAGGATATCACAACCACCAACAAAGTCCTTGTTGACGTATAATTGTGGGATTGTTGGCCATTCAGAGAACTCCTTGATACCGGTTCTTAGTTCAGCATCTTCAAGGACATTGAAGGCTACAAACTTGGATGGATCAACACCTTGTTGAGAGAGTAGCTCAATGGTACGCTTGGAGAAACCACAAGCTGGAAACTCTGGAGTTCCCTTCATGAATAAGACAACTGGAGCAGATTCAACAGCACCTTGTATGGACTTTTTCATGGCTTCAGATAAGAATCTTCTTTGTATTAAAGCTCTGTTTTGAGGAGAGTAAATGGTTCTTTTGATTAGGTTGAACATTTTGGGTGATGGGGATGATGGGGGTTTTGATATCTTGTAATGTAGTTTATGTAATTAGAAAATTTTTTTTTCTTAAAGAAATGAGTTTATTGCTTTTTTTTTTTTTGGTTGTTAGCAGAAAATGGAAATAAATACTTAAATCCGATTTATCGGACTTTAGAGAATGTATTTTACGCTACCATGATATTTCAAAGAACCCTACGCTACACAAATAGTCGGATATACCACCAGTAAACAAGTTTTGAAAAAAAAAAACATAAATTATCAGAAAACAAATATGCACATTAGATATGAGATAATACAGATAAAAGAAAATATAGCACTAGCCCCATAGAGTACCGTTTCAATATATGAAATAACCCTGGCTATTTTTTCATGATCGCACATAAGAAGATTTTTTATTACAAGTATATCCATCAAAGCAATGATATCACTACATGTTTTTTTTAAATAGTTGCCTACTTATAACAAGTGCGCACTTTTAATTTAATAAAATCAAAAAAAAAAAAAAAAAGGATCCACCGGAGTAAACAATTTCACCAAAATGTGCGCATTGCGTTTTTTTTTTAACATAGCCTAACATTTGCGCTTAAATTACCTTATACGGTTACTAGCCGCTACGGAATCGGTAATTAACGACCGCAAAAAATAAAAAAATTACAAATCCATCACATTTGTTATCGTAAAAAAAAAAAAAAAACCAAAAAAAAAAAAAAATTGGTAAAAAATAATCCTAGGTTAAAAAGGACTGAACACTTGGCTGTCCAGAATGCCTTGTATATTAAATGAATCATCTTAAGAGGATTAAGTACTTTACTTCTTTTCTTTCTTCTTAAAAAAAAACTATTAATTAGTAAAGAATACAATCGTAATAACCATACTTCTAATATTTATTCAATAATAACGCTATGTCCGACTCTAGCTTTTGGACTGTAGATGCCTTCTTAAAGCATTACACCGAGAACAACTTCTCCAAAGAAACCACTTCTGAATTACTTCAAAACATCCTAAAAACCCAAAAAGATTACTCCAAGGGTGATCCTGCCTGGATCTCCTTATCAACTCCTGAAATCTTATCTTCTCAAGTTGATTACTTGTACTCTCTTCCAAACTACCAATCATTGCCTTTGTTTGGTGTTCCAATCGCTGTTAAAGATAACATTGATTTTGAATTCTTGCCAACCACCGCTGCTTGTCCTTCTTATGAATACAAGCCTTCTCAAGATTCTAAGACTGTCTCTTTGCTAAGAGAACAAGGTTGTATTGTCATTGGTAAAACCAACCTGGATCAATTCGCCACTGGTTTGGTTGGATGCAGATCTCCTTATGGTAAAACCACATCAGTCTTCTCTGATAAACACGTTTCCGGTGGTTCTTCTGCTGGTTCAGCCAATGTTGTTGGAAGAGGTATTGTTCCTATTGCCTTGGGTACAGATACCGCTGGATCGGGAAGAGTACCTGCTGCTTTGAACAACTTGATTGGGTTAAAGCCTACCAGAGGTGTATTCTCATGCTCCGGTGTTGTTCCTGCTTGTAAATCATTGGATACTGTCTCCATATTTGCTCATTGTTTAAAGGATGCCGAAATTGCCTTCAAGACCATGGCCGCTTTTGATCCTGAAAATGACGAATACTCCAGACCAATGCCTTCAAACCCTCTATTGAAGTTTGATCCTTCAACCACTATTGTTGGTATTCCAAAGGAAGTTCCATTCTTTGACCAAGAAGCTGATAACTTACCTTTATTCCAAGATGCCATCAAATCTGTTGAAAAGTCTGGTTTCAAAACTCAAGAAATCGACTTCACTCCATTCTTAAACCTAGCAAAGTGTTTATACGAAGGTGCCTGGGTTGCTGAAAGATACGATGCTGTCAGAGACTTCTTAAAGACTGATCCTCCAAAGGATTCTCTAGACCCTACTGTTCTTTCCATCATCAAGTCAGCTGAGAAATTCGATGCTGCTGATGCCTTCCACTTTGAATACAAGAGACAAGGTTACCTACAAGAAATCAGAAAGACTTTTGAACAATCTGGAGTTCAAGTCTTGGCTGTTCCAACCTGTCCTTTGAATCCTACCTTACAAGAGTTAGTTGAAGAACCAGTCAAGGTCAACTCCATCCAAGGTACCTGGACCAATTTTGTTAACCTAGCTGATCTTGCTGCCTTAGCTGTTCCTTCCGGTTTCAGAAAGAGCGACAACCTACCTCAAGGTGTTACCTTCATTGGTCCAACTTTCTCTGATTACGCCTTATTGGACTTTGCCTCCAAGTACTTCAAGGTTCATTTCGAAGATGCCAGAACTTCTGGTTTGAACATACAAAGCCCATTAGCACCAAGCTTGGATTCCCCACAAGGTCCTCCATTGCCACCTGCTGACACATACGTTCCAATTGCTGTTGTTGGTGCCCACTTGAAGGGTCTTCCTTTACATTGGCAACTAGAGAGATGCAATGCTCAATTCCTAAAAGCTTGCAAAACTGCTCCTCAATACAAGTTATATGCCTTGCCTAAAAACGGCCCAATCCTAAAACCTGGTTTATGCAGAGTTGATGAAGATGGTTCCAACATTGAAATCGAAGTATACGCTGTTCCAAAGGAACATGTTGGCCAATTCCTAAGCTACATCCCTGAACCTTTAGGTTTAGGTACTTTGTTACTTGAAGATGGCTCTTCCGTCAAAGGTTTCATCTGTGAAGAAAGCGGTTACAAGCAACAAGGTTCTGTTGATATCACCAGCTTTGGTGGATTCAAGGCTTATGTTGAAACCTTAAAGATAGAAGCTCCTACTGTTGCCAAGAACCAAATTCCTGAAACTGTTGATACTTTTGAAAAGCCATTCAACACTGTTCTTGTTGCCAACAGAGGTGAAATTGCTGTAAGAATTATCAAGACTTTGAAGAAATTGGGCATTACCTCTGTTGCCGTTTACTCTGATTTGGATGAATATGCCGAACATGTTACCCTTGCAGATGTCAAGGTTCCTCTACACGGTGACTCTGCTGCTGATACTTATATCAACGTTGAAAAAATCATGCAAGCTGCCAAAGACACAAAGGCCGAAGCCATCATCCCAGGTTACGGTTTCTTGTCTGAAAACGCTGATTTCAGTGACAGATGTGGTAAAGAAGGTATTATATTCGTTGGTCCATCTGGTGATGCCATCAGAAAATTAGGTTTAAAGCACTCTGCCAGAGAAATCGCAGAAAAGGCCAAGGTCCCATTGGTTCCTGGTTCTGGTTTAGTCTCCACTGCTGCTGAAGCCAAGGTCATTGCTGAACAATTAGGTTACCCAATCATGGTAAAGTCCACTGCCGGTGGTGGTGGTATTGGTTTACAAAAAGTTGATGACCCAAAGGATATTGAAAACGTCTTTGAAACCGTCCAACATCAAGGTAAGTCCTTCTTCGGTGATGGTGGTGTTTTCTTGGAAAGATTTGTTGAAAACGCTAGACACATTGAAATTCAAATGTTGGGTGATGGTTACGGTAATGCCATTGCTATTGGTGAAAGAGATTGTTCTTTACAAAGAAGAAACCAAAAGATCATTGAAGAAACTCCTGCTCCAAACTTACCTGCTGCCACCAGACAGAAGATGATTGATGCTGCTGAATCTTTAGCTTCTGTTTTACACTATAAGTGTGCTGGTACCGTTGAATACATCTATGACTCCGCCAGAGATGAATTCTACTTCTTGGAAGTCAATGCCAGATTACAAGTCGAACATCCTGTTACCGAATTAGTCACCAATGTTGACTTGGTTGAATGGATGTTAAGAATTGCTGCTGATCAACCACCTTCATTCGACAGATCCAAGATCACCCCAGTTGGTGCCTCCATGGAAGCTAGATTGTATGCTGAAAACCCTGCCAAGGGCTTTAGACCATCTCCAGGTCAATTAACCGAAGTTCACTTCCCTGAATGGGCCAGAATTGATGGTTGGGCCAAGAAGGGTACTGATGTTTCTGCTGAATACGATCCAACCTTAGCTAAAATTATTGTTTACGGTAAAGACAGAAAGGAATGTTTAGCCAACTTGAACAAGGCCTTGAATGAAACCTCTGTTTACGGTTGTATTACCAACATTGATTACTTAAGATCAGTTGCTTCTTCTGAAATGTTTGCTGAAGCTAAGATGCACACCAAGATTTTGGACTCTTACGAGTACGAAGCTAAGGCTATTGAAGTCATTGCTCCAGGTGCTTACACAACAGTTCAAGATTACCCAGGTAGAACCGGTTACTGGAGAGTTGGTGTTCCACCTTCTGGTCCTATGGACTCTTACTCCCACAGATTGGCCAACAGAGTTGTTGGTAATGACTACACTGCTCCTGCTATTGAAATTACCTTGAATGGTCCTAAGTTCAGATTCTTAACTGATTCTTTGATTGCCTTGACTGGTGGTGAAGCTGAATTCACTGTCAATGGTCAAGCTGCTGAACAAAACAAGCCTGTTTACATCAGAAAGAATGACATTGTCTCCATTGGTAAGTTAACCAAGGGTTGCAGAGCTTATTTAGCCATCAGAAATGGTTTGGATATTCCTGAATACTTGGGTTCCAGATCTACATTTGCCTTGGGTAACATGGGTGGTTACAACGGTAGAGTTTTAAAGGTTGGTGATATCTTATTCTTGAATGATCCATCTTTACCTTCCTCCAAGTTAGCTGGTCCAAAGTACGAGCCTCAAGTTGCTCCTTTGGAATTGATTCCTCAAATCTCAGAGAACAAGAAGTGGACTATTGGTGTTACTTGTGGTCCTCACGGTTCTCCAGATTTCTTCACCCAAGAATCCATTGAAGAATTCTTCTCTGACGAATGGAAGATTCACTACAACTCCAACAGATTCGGTGTTAGATTAATTGGTCCTAAGCCAAAGTGGGCTAGACAAAATGGTGGTGAAGGTGGTTTACATCCTTCTAACCAACACGATTATGTCTACTCTGTTGGTGCCATTTGTTTCACTGGTGATTTCCCAGTTATCATTGGTCCATCTGATGGTCCATCTCTAGGTGGTTTCGTTTGTCAAGCTGTTATTCCAGAAGGTGAATTATGGAAGGTTGGTCAAGTTAAGCCTGGTGATTCTGTTAAGTTCGTTCCTGTTTCTTATGAATCCGCTAGAAAGTTGAAGGAATCCCAAGATGCTGTCTTTGAAAACTTGGATCCAAAGGCCTTAGTTACTTTGTCTGATAAGTTGATCTTATCCAAGCCACAAGATCCTGTCTTAAAGGTCATTCCTGGTGTTGATCAATACAAGCCAAAGGTTACTTTCAGACAATCCGGTGACAGATACATTTTGGTTGAATATGGTGAATTAGAAATGAACTTCAACTCCTCCTACAGAATCAACAGATTGATTGCCAAGGTTGAAGAAGAAAAGACAGTTGGTATTGTTGAAATGTCTCAAGGTGTTAGATCTGTTTTGATTGAATTCAATGGTTACAAGATTTCTCAAGCTGAATTATTGAATGTCTTGACCACTTATGAATCTGAAATTGTCTTTGATAAGAACTGGTCCTTGAAAACCAAGAAGTTCAGATTACCTATGGCCTTTGAAGACTCCAAGACTTTGGATTGTGTTACTAGATACCAAGAAACCATTAGACCAACTGCTCCATGGTTACCAAACAATGTTGATTTCATTGCTGACGTCAATGGTGTTCACAGAGATGTTGTCAAGGACATGCTTTACAGTGCCTCCTTCATGGTCTTAGGTTTAGGTGATGTCTACTTGGGTGCTCCTTGTGCTGTTCCTCTAGATCCAAGACAAAGATTCATTGGTTCCAAGTACAACCCTTCAAGAGTATACACTAAGAACGGTGTTGTTGGTTTAGGTGGTATGTACATGTGTATTTACGCCATGGACTCTCCAGGTGGTTATCAATTAGTTGGTAGAACCATTCCAATTTGGGATAAGTTGATGTTGAATGCTCACTCTGAAAACCCATGGTTATTGACTCCATTCGATACTGTTGAATTCTACTTGGTTTCTGAAGAAGAACTAGAAAAGAACACCACTGATTTCGATGCTGGTAACTTCAAGGTTCTTTACGAAGAATCTGTCTTTGACCACAAAGTTTACTGTGATTGGTTGGATGAAAACAAGGAATCCATTGATGCTTTCAAGGCTTCTCAAGATGGTGAAAAATCCGAAGAATTCGCCAACATCATTGCTGCTTCTGAAAAGGAATTGGCCAACAGTGGCGAACAAGTCAAGGAAGTTGTTGAAGAATACCCTGAAGATGCTGTTTTAGTTTACTCTGAATTCACTGGTAAGTTATGGAAGGTTATTGCTGAACCAGACTCAGCTGTCAACGAAGGTGACAGATTAGTCATCATTGAAGCTATGAAGACTGAAATGGCTGTTTCTTGTCCAAACAATAACTTGAAGGTATTGAAGATTTTACACAAGAGTGGTGATATGGTTGAAGCTGGTGACTTAGTTGCTGTTTTGATCTAAACTATGATATATTTATATATAACAATTAAAATTTTACATATTCAAAAAAAAAAAGGACTTACTCTGTTTCATTAACCAGCAGTGGTTGTTGCATGTCTCCATCGACTGGATCTAGAATTTGCAGTTTATGTTTCAAAAATTGTATTCTCTTTTCTATTTGCTTCTTTTGCAAGGAGATAGGAACAAATGGTAGGTAGCCTTTCTTTTCGTTGATGTGCATGGTTTTGAACATGAATATAATGACTAGCCAGAACAAGTTGTAACTAATAACTGATCCGTAGGTTGCTGAGTTTGTCCAGCCAAAGATGGCAGTCAAGATAACCCAAAAGCCGTCTTTTTCACCACCCCAGTTGACATGCCAAACACTGTCGACAATGTCATAGGAACCTGGGCCATTACCTAGTTCTGTCATATCTTGGCCATCACATTTGTTAACGTATCTTTGAACGTCTAGTTGCCAAAAGCCCTTACTCATCAATCCAGCTGCTAAGATGTATAATAAAGAAGATGCAATGATCAAACAAATTCTCAATGAGAATGAGGTGGATGACTTGTAGAAGAATCTACCTATAAAGAATGAGATTAATCCAGCTGAAATCATGGACAGAGGCAATGATGAGACTGGTGCTTCAATACCAACACCACCCAAGAATACCACAGCTTCCAAACCTTCTCTTAAACTGGTGATGAAAGGTAAGAAGAAAATAGCGTGTTTTTCTAGGAACAAAACAGTCTTTTCTTTAAATGTCAGTGTATGGACTTCATGTTGAGCGTTATCTTCCATGACTTTAAGTTTATTGATACTGTTTTTGGATAGTTTGTATATGGACCCAGCCATTTTCATTCTGATTTTGTCTTGTAGTTTACCTATTCTTAGGAAGATAACAGACATGAAACTGATAATGACAGCTGCAAATATGGACATCAAGGCTTCAAAGATGTGTTCATTCTGTTGCCATAAATCATGGCCTAGAGTATAGAATATGGAAATGATGATCAAACCAATAATGAAGCACACAAGCAAACCTGCTAAGGCACCAAAGATGATTTTACGCTTTAGAGTGACATATAACTGATCTGTCTTGGCTTGATCCAAAATTGGATCATCATTCTCTGCGGTGGTTGGAGCATCTACTATAAGTCTGTCTGTACTTTGACTATCATCGGTGATTTTAGAATCAGAGTCATCTTCAGTTGGAGGGTATAAAGTCTGTTTAACGATGGATAAAAGAATAGCAACAATGATGGAGATCTCAAAGGTTTCTCTTAGGAAAATAAAAAACACTTGAAAAGAAAAGATCTTTTCTAAAGCAATCATTGTAACGAAGTTGGATGTTTGGTTTTGTTTAACATCATCAAAGAGTTCCTCTGTTACAAGAATCGATAATTGTGAACTTGAAAATCATGTTTCAACAGTGTTAGTTTTTTTTTTTTTGCACCTTTTTTTTTTTTTTTTTCACAAAAATATTTTAAAATATATCCGGAGTTAATAAAAGTCTGGATAATCAGGTCAACTATTTAATTATATATATCAAACTAGCCATTACTTTTTTTCTGGTTTGGCTGTGTGAACAGGTCTCATCAACTTGGTCAAGTTCATCTTCTCAACTCTTTCAACCTTCTTTAGAATCAGAGTTAATACAAGCAAGATGGTGAATGCACTAAGCATGATTATTGATTCAAACCCTATATCCGAATGCTCAATAAAGTTTTCTAAATTCATACCATACAAAGAAGCAATAAAGATACCAGCACCCAGAGCTAGCAAAACAGATGAAAATCTTAAACTCAAAAGAAGAAGTTGATTTCTGTTAGAATCCAAGACAATGTTGATGATTTCTTCAGTGGTTTTGATGGAGTTCACGTTTTTTTCACACATCTGGACGATTTCATCAATCTGTGTATGGTAATTTTCAAGCAACATTTCCAACTCCAAGGTTTCGTTTTCTTTTAACAATGGCCTTTGTTCAACAGGTATGTGTAGATGCATATCCTTGATACTGCCTTCCTCTTCAAGTATTTCCTCCAATAACTTTGTACACAAATTAGCCTTTTGATGGAACTTGTTAAGTCTCTTGTCTACAAGCAGCAGATCCTTCAAGTTTTCTTTATCTATGCTATATTCCAATGCATTCAGAACATCATTGGCTCTGGTGACGTGGTACTTCAGCTCCCCATTCAATGCCTTTATGACCATATTCAAAACAGCTTCCAAGGCACGGAACTCATATGGTGTTCTATAACTACTGAAAATACCCTCATCTTTTAATTTAATACTCATCTCGTTTCTGAAACTTTCATGCAATGAATATAAGTAGTTTAATTTGCTTAAATTTCTTTTGATTTCATCCCTTGTTAAAGAGAGAGATCCCTTTTGATTTGTCAAGTTGCTGTTATCTCTGCTTATGATGTAATCCTCCGTTCTCAGCATTCTTTCTAACAAAGACGTATACTTTCTAATTTCTCTAAAGTAATGACTGTCAAAAACAACAACTGAATCTTTTTCTATCAAGCAACGGAACTCCAGCATGGTCACAATTATCTTGTCTTCTCTGATCAACATAGAAGGTATAGTTGCTGATGTATTACTATCAAGAATACCACCTGTGATAAAAGAGTCCTTAATGTTCGACAAAATCTGTCTAGCTTCTTCTTGATGTTTTTCAATTTCATCATCCAATTTGACTTTTTTGTTATTTCCCTCTTTTGACTTTGCAGGCTTTTCATCATCATTTTGTATCCACTTCTTTGCTATAGTCTTGATTTCATTCGTTACATCCACCTTGACCAATGCCAACGCATCGTTGTTCAAGAAACTTGGCACTAATGCATTGCCATGTTCTTCTGGAATACCTATTTTCTTAACACATCTAGAATTGTGCATTTTCTTCTTCATATGTCTCTTTCTCAGGCCATGAATTAAAATATCAACACCACTATGACTTGGATCAACTTCGTATTCCTCATGCTCATCCTTGAAGTCCACAGACCTTTTGTGTTTTTTGTCCAAAGACTCTTCGTGATCTTTGTCTATGACTAGCTGTCCCAGATAATCCGATACCGTGTTCAGCTTTCTCAAATCTCTTGAAAAAAGATTGTACTTCGCACACAAGACATCCTTGTTGATTAAGGAGTTGAACTTCTCAACATTACCATCTTGGTCGTATATTGTGCATCTTAGTTGATGAAAATGAGAGCTTCCAGTGATCGGCAGAGCTGGTGCTGGTACTTTAGGCTTTAGAGGTGTATGTGATACTGCAAATGAGCGTCGCAGACTAAAACGAACAGGGTTCATTGCTTGTGTGTAAGTATATTTGGTTATTTCACACTTCAATAGTTCATATTTTCGAGATTTTTTTTTTTAAAAAAAAATGGGACTGAAATTCGTCTGTCGGGATTAATCACCAACCGGATATAAGCAAATGTTACAAATACAATATATAGAAAGCCTCATACCACAAGGATGAATGTGTTGAGTAGAAACTTCAAATCTTCATCATCGGTTTCTAATACAACCCTCACTTTATTTATATACTCCTCAATTGCAGTTTTTTCATACACTTCAACAAAAGACAGAAACTCCGCATCTTCTTTAAGAAGCTTTACAAATTCAGCAACATTACTGGGCATATCATCTGAATACACAAACCCATCAAAGCTCTCTTTGTATTGCATAAAATCAATCTTCCTCTTATTGGACAATTCCATAGTTTCTTCTGCAGACTCTTCCTCCGAAGTATTCTCACTCTGTGAGCTTTTGAGGAGCAGTTCGT
This sequence comes from Hanseniaspora nectarophila, assembly GCA_030573495.1. Taxonomy (NCBI): domain Eukaryota; kingdom Fungi; phylum Ascomycota; class Saccharomycetes; order Saccharomycodales; family Saccharomycodaceae; genus Hanseniaspora; species Hanseniaspora nectarophila. The sequence goes on from JAJMDJ010000207.1 coordinate 110,143, forward strand.
CTTTGGCCTGGGCAAGGGAATACAAAACAATCTCACGCTGTCTATGATCCAAGTCTTTGGTATTCTGGTTTTGATCCATTATCTCTGTCAAAGCAGCTTTTTGGGATTTATACTTGTGACTGTTGCCAGGTACGGTCTTATTATTATCAATGTGATCCTGTTTGTGCACTTTATTACTAGTATTTAATTCAAAAGACTCACCAATGTTATGAAGATCATTATCTTCGCTGTTTTCAGAATCTCCGCTATCCACAACTTTCCTCTTTTTATTCACCACGCATCTGTTCTTCCTATTCTTGAGCAATGCTGGGTGTTTCTTGTTTAGAAGCTGTCCTCTACCCTTAACGAACTTCAAATCATCCAAAATCTTGTCGCTATTTGTGTTCACCCCAGCTTCTTCCTTGGTTTCATTTTTTATAATACTCAAATTAGAGTTTAATAGTGATGTTTGCAGTGAACTGTCATTGATCCTCGGATTGCTTTGGTTGGTTACGTTAGCAATGCTCATGCTTTGTGCAAAGCTCTTGTTTGGCTGGGTCAGATTCCCTATAAGAGAGCTGTTAAAACTTAAGTCACGTCTGTGGACATTCTCAATGTTGTTGTTTATTATCTTTTCTCCAGAATGTTCAATGCCATCAACAGAGGGTAATTCATCGATGTCTGTGTTTCTGATATAGTTTTGTTCAAAATCCTCCTCGGAAGAAGAGAATTCAAATTCCTGGACGGATTTGGAAGCAAATGTTTTTTTTCTTTTTAAAGAGTAGGACATCACTATAATAATATTGATACTTGGGGATCACTGTATACTTTCAAATTTTTGATACCAAAAATTACAAAAAAAAAAAACATTTAAAATTTTTGTTCACGTAAAATGCCGTATTTTTTTTTTTCGCGTCTTATTTTCTTTTTTTTTTGAAATGTTTCGATAATATTGCTTTCAAAAACAATAAATCAATCACCACACAACACAACATGTATGGAGATCTAGGAAACAAATTGGTTCAGGATGCAAAAAGATCCGGAAACTTGAAAAAATCCATTCAAAACAACAAAAACATTAGTGACGACGCAGCCAAGCACGGACTGAATGACTATGCCAAGGATCTCATAGACACCATCATTGATGAAACAGCAGAACTAGGACTGAAGGCCACTTTAATGTCTGAGAAGTTTGATGGGGATGCTGATGGGAGTAATCTGAGAGACAAGATAAACAAGTGTGAGTTTTTCACAACAATTTTGACTATCAACAGAAACAAAAGATGTTTACTAGGGTATGAGAACTTTAGACGTGAAAACATTGAGGAGTTTGTGTGGGATAACCTAACACACCTGGATACTTACAACGAAAAAGATAGAAACGCACAAGAAACTGGTCTTCAGAGTGTGATTGATAAGCTTGATATGAATGAGGCGGAGTATTTGAAGGAATACAAAACTGTAATTGATGATTACGTGATGAACTTTCCAGAACTAGAGATCAAGCACAAAGGAACATATGGTCTGATGCCTCCAAAGGATCTACATATAGAAGTAAGAGTAATTAAAGATGGAGGAATGGTGCAGACAGAATATGGAGTATTCAACTTGATAAAGGACTCTCAAATATTCATGAGACAAAGTGATGCTGAGCAGCTGCTACAAGAGGGTTACTTGCAAGTAATCAAAAACTAATGTTATATTATTATATATTGTTATGTACTTATATCCGGTGGTTATTTATTTAACTTTTTTTTGCATGTCATTAATAATATTCAATAACTAAAAGATATATCTGACATTGTGTTGTGTTTTCTTTTTGTTGATGGTTCTGTCAGTATCATTGTCGATGTAAAAGCCTTTGTATTTGTTTCTGTCTGTGTACATGTATGAGTATAGGAAAGGAGCAGCAATGGCAACGGTAATGTAACTTATGTACAAGTTTCTGGCAGTTTTATTTAAAGGACACTTGGTAGCGGGAACCATTCTAGAGGCAGTGTTCAGAGAGATATGATGTTTTAAGATGTTGGTTTTGAACATAGTTTTTTATGGATACATTGATTGGAGTTTTTAAGTTGAATTTATATTCTAATAATGTAATAATAATATTTATATTAAAGATGATTTGCAATGAGATTGTGTCTATATATATATCTTTGACATTTTTTTAATCTAAAAAAAAAAAATCATGAGATATTTTTAAAAAAAACTTTCGTATATAAAAAATTGAAAAGTGCAATAAGGGGTAAGAGGTAATACCTCTCAAGGTTACAAAGTAATATGTTGATATTTTTTGTTAAATTTCGTGTGTGTGCATTCTTTGTCTGTGGCTTGTAAATAATAATATATATTTTTTTTGGTGTTATTTAACGTGTTAGAGTACACGTAATGTTTTATTATCAACAATACAAAAATTACACCAAATTATTTACAAATGCACCCCATTAATTTAATTGATAAACTTTTTTGTTAACGTGTTTTTTTGTAAAACTTAGTGTGTTTTATTTAGAAGTCGGATATAATAAATAAAACACGTGACCAAACTTTATATCTCCGAACAAATTTACCCTGTTTTATTATTTATATTTCCCAAAAAGGCAAAAAGGCAAAAAACACAATATAATTTCCCAAAACGGCAAAAATCAAAACAAACAACCCAAAAAAAAAAAAAACTTTTTGGCGCTAAACTAAAAATTTCTCACTAACAATTTGTTTATCGATTTATTCCTCTTTCTTGAAGTTTACAAATCATGTTATCAGTTTAAAACAAAATATTATATAGACCATAAAACTTATCAGATTCTCAAAACATAATGTCTGCAGCTTTACCTACAACATCTGAAATTCCTATTGATTATGGAAAGATGATGAAAGATATCAAGTCTTTCTTGCTAACATACAAAGACCAAACAAACACCAACAGATCTACCACCGATAAGCCTCTGTACTTACCCGATGACGATGATATGGGTGAGGAATACGATCCTTTTGATCATGAAGACTTAAGTGACAAATCAAAGTACTACAAGCTGATCAAAGACATAGCCAACAGAAGATCCAAGAATCTATTCGTTGATTTAAACGATATCAAGAACTTTGAAATCAAAAACCATGTTGAAAATGCCCACATGAATGAATTCAACCTTGATGATAACACTGAAATGAACAAATTCAACCAACAAACTTTTGGTATCAACAAGCAATGGTCATTGACAGATGCCATTTCCAAAAACGCCTACCACTTTATAGAAGTATTCTCCCAAGTTGTTGATGATATCATGAACAACAGCATGACCATCCAACCAGCTGATTTCAACGATGATGTTCTTGATGTTATCATATCCCACAGAAGACTAAGAAACCAACAGAACTTTGAACGTGAAGAAAGAGACTTGCAAGAAATGTCCAATGAACAAAATGTGGATAGCAACGCTGATGCTCAATACCAAACTGACTTGGATAGACAACAACGTCTGAAGGAGTTCATGAAGAGAGATGAAAACTACTTCCCTGATAAATTACTAAGAAGATACGACTTATACTTCAAGCCATTGACAAATGATTCCATGCACGCCACATCAAAACCACTGAGTGTCAGACAAGTCAAGGGTGATAGAATTGGTAATCTTTTGACTGTTAGAGGTATTGTTACAAGAATCAGTGAAGTCAAGCCTAATGTTCAAGTCAATGCTTACTTCTGTGACCGTTGTGATGCTGAAGTCTTCCAAGAAGTCAACACAAGAGTCTTCAAGCCATTGACTCAATGTTCTTCTGTTCAATGTACAAGAGAAAACATCCATGGGCAATTGCATTTGGCTACAAGAGCCTCCAAGTTCCAACCTTTCCAAGAATGTAAAATCCAAGAGTTATCTCATCAAGTTCCTATAGGTCACATCCCAAGAACATTGACTGTTCACCTGTATGGTGATGGTGTTGTTAGAAAGTTGATTCCAGGTGATATGTGTGATATCACTGGTATCTACATGCCACTGCCATATACTGGTTACAAGGCCCTAAAGTCTGGTTTATTGACTGAAACTTATTTATTGGCTCAAAGCATAATTCAACAAAAGAGAACACAAGATGAATTATTGGAGAAGTTGAAGGAATACGAAGCTCTGTCGTTGATGTCCCAAACCAGCATTTCTCCAAACATGCAATCCCCAGAACAACCTTTTACTTCCTTGAGAGACAATACCCTGAAAATCTTGACATCCACCGATTACATCAAGGACAACTTCCCACTGGCCTACAAGTTCATTCAAGAAAACCATGATGGTCCTATTTACGAAAGACTAGCCAAGTCCATAGCCCCAGAAATTTTTGGAAACACAGATGTTAAGAAATCCTTGTTGTTGCTACTAGTTGGTGGTAATGACAAAAAAGTTGGTGATGGGCTTGCTATCAGAGGGGACATCAACATCTGTTTGATGGGTGACCCGGGTGTTGCCAAGTCCCAATTGTTGAAGGCCATTACCAAGATCTCTCCAAGAGGTGTTTACACCACCGGTAAGGGGTCCTCTGGTGTTGGGTTGACTGCTGCCGTCATGAAAGATCCAGTCACTGATGAAATGGTTCTTGAAGGTGGTGCATTGGTTTTATCTGATAATGGTATTTGTTGTATTGATGAATTCGATAAGATGGATGAAAATGATAGAACTGCCATCCATGAAGTCATGGAACAACAAACAATTTCTATTTCCAAGGCTGGTATCAATACCACATTAAATGCCAGAACTTCTATTTTAGCAGCTGCTAATCCTGCCTATGGTAGATACAACCCACATCTATCACCACTACAAAACATCAACCTACCAGCTGCTTTGTTATCCAGATTTGATATCATCTTCTTATTGCTTGATGTTCCATCTGTTGAGGATGACGAAAGACTAGCCCAACATGTTGCCTATGTCCACACCCACAACAAACAACCTCCTCTAGATTTTGATCCTGTTGATACTGCCACCTTGAGAGAATACATCTTTGTAGCCAAGCTTCACAGACCTGTTATGACCAAGGAAGTCAATTCTGCTGTTGTTGAGGCTTATGTAAAGATGAGACAAGAAGCCAAGGAAAACATGGACACCAAGGATTCCTTCGGTCAAGCCACTCCAAGAACCTTATTGGCCATAGTCAGATTAGCCCAAGCTTTGGCTAAGATCAGACTTGCACATGAAGTTACCTTTGATGATGTCGATGAAGCTTTGAGATTGATCGCTGCTTCAAAGGAATACCTGGGCAAGATGAAGTACGCCAACGAAAAGAAGGCCGATGCCTTGGGTGTTCAAGATAATGTTAATGAATCTAATTTGAATAAATTGTGGAGCATGTTGGGTGATTTGAGCAAGAGAAAGGAGTTCAAGACAAGTTACTTCATTCCTTCTTCTGTTTTCCTTGACATTGCCATGTCCCAAGGATTCAACAAGAACGAGATTTTGGATTTCTTTGAGAATGTCAAGGACTTGGGTGTGTTCAACTTTGCCGACAACGATACAAAGATCGTGTTGGATGATGCTAAGTATGCTGCGTATGCTCAAAAAGTGAGAGAAGCCGAGGAAGCCATGGATGAAGATAGTGATTAGTGTTTTATATAGAGATAGTTTAATTATCCGGAATAGGAAATTGATATGTAAACATATTTTTTTTGAAAAAAAAAAAAAAGAAGAGGTATCAATTTTTATCTCTTGTATGATCATTTTTTGCAAACTTATCAGGACATCATCCACAACCAAACAACACAAACATGATTGGTCACAGCAACAGTCGTAATCTGAACAAACACCACCCAGTTTTGTCGGTGAAACCCAGCTACAACTCTTTAGTAAGAGGATGTCCGGGGATTCCAGCAACACTTCCGCGTGTTGAGTTTGAGCTCCAAATAATGGCCCCAAACACAGAATCCCAGGACTTTGTCTTCCACATGGATCATCTTGATGTTTCTTTCAAGACAACCGAACAGTTACTGGCAACGGGCATGCATGGGAAGGAGGATACACAAACAGGACAAAAGAATACAAAGACAGAGATTTTCAAAAAGAAGTTTAATTTGAATAATGAGAGTTTAGGTCCGATTCTGGGGTTGAAGGTGCCTATCACCATTGGTATACCGGAAACATGCAAACAGACCAATTACAACGAACACTTTGGAAGAGTGTTTAGCACAATTGAGGTTGTTTGTCATTATAGAACCAACGCAAGCAATGAGAACATGATGAAGCATAGGTTAAAAAACTTGACCAACATGACCAAAAAGAAAGACAACGAAAAGTTTGTGGATAGCCAGTGTGTTTTAGAGTTTCCTGTTTTGATTGAGAAATTTGATGTTTATCCAACATTGAGGAAATACCCTGTTCTGAGCTTCAAGGAGGTGTCTCCAGACAACAAGCTGAATGTTGATTTCAAAATCAACACCACATGCTTTGGGAAAGATGATTTCATAAGTGTCGATTTAAGAATGTCCAGAATTGAAAAGACGAATTCATATGGGGCATATAATAATAATGGGGACTTGATCTTTGAGAATGGGATTCCCAGCAGTCAGGGCCCATCCATATTCATTGGGTCCAAGAAGAATAAGAAATTAAAAATTAAAGAGGTGGTTATGGAAATTAAAGAAGTGCTGGAGGTTTTGGATACTCAGGATGGGGTGTACAGAACCAAGGAAAATATTTTAGCCACCAGCACCAATGAATTAAATGCCTTGGTGACTGGAAACGATATTGAAACAAAGATGAATATGCGTTTACTTCTTGCTGACAAAAGCTTCAAGGCATTTGAAGATGCAATCATGGCACCAGAGTTGTTATTCAACAACGACAAAATTCAACTTCCAAATGATACCATATACAGTGATGACGAGAATGACAGCCAAGAAATAAACTACGAAGCAATGAGTACAAGAAATAAGAAGTACACCAACATGAAGCAACCCAAAAAATCTAACCAAGTGCACAGAAACATACCTGAGATAAAGCTAGTAAGACCAGTTTTGACTATTGATGGGAACAACCACCAGGATAATCTTGGAACCCATGGGTCAGTGACAACCAGAGGCGGGTGTTACTTCAACATAACCCACTTTTTGACCTTGAAATTCAGGTGTTCGGGTGGTGTGAAGAGCTTTGACATCAACCAGCCAATCATTATTTCATACTGGAGCCCCACACAGGTGAAGTACATTGAAAAGCATATAATAGAGGAGTTACGTATAGCCAAGAATGCAAAGGAGTTTTACGACAACTTTGGAGGAATCAAGAAAATATACTCAAAGAAGGATAATGTTGGGAAATCAAGCAACTCGTATTATTTGGACTACCCATTCCTTCCACCAATGATTATCCCGTATGATTTGAACTTCCTGAGCACAAACTTTGGTATAGAGCATGAAATGAAGAACGGTGAACTGAAGCAAGTCCCAATGATATTTTAGTCTTTTATGTATGGTGTTTTTTATAACTTTTATCGGATTTAATGCGAATTTCTTTTGACATTTTTTTTTGTTTGTTATGGATCTTGATTTTTTCCTTAATAGAATCATTATCTAACAACGAACAAAAAACCAAAAAAAACCCCCAATTTAACTTATAACACAACATATGATCAAACAGCAGTATAAAAAAGCAGATCAGATAGCCTTTGAGTATGAGCACAAACTAACAGCTTTGGACAAGCATCTGCGACAACTGAAAAAAGAACTCTACATTGCTGTAAACTCACTGGACTATCTTTTTACAATGTTTGATGAAGATAAGGAGTACAAGGTATGCAGCGAACAGAGATACACCTCTGATATGGGAAAGTACATCAATACCATCAATACCCTTGTTGAGGAGGTGTTTGAAATAGAACCCACTTTTCTGTTGACAACTTTTTGCAAGGAGTATGAATTAAACTTCAAGTGCTACAAGGGGATCAGATACATGAATCAATTGCAAAACAAAACTAATATCATGGGGTCTTCCAGAAGTATTGTAAACTTGCTGAATGAAAAAGAGGCGAATGAACCCTTGATGATCAACAACAATGCTAAGTTGGTGTCGGAGGTAACAGGAAACTTCATTACCTTGATGGATGCCTTGAATTTGAACTATACAAGCAAGCAGAAGCTGCATCCACTGATGTCTAGACTAGTGCTGAATCTAAACAAGGTGTTTATAGACAAGAACGAGACTTTTGATGCAGAAAAGGTTATTGGTAGAATGGGGACCTTTGAGGAGAGCAGGGGAAAGCTTGTTGAGTGGCTGGTGTTTATGAACAAGGATGAAGTGGGTGTTAATCTTGAGACGGATGACTTGGATAAGATGATGGTTGACTTGGAAGAGGCATACAAAAAGTTCTATGACTTGCTAGGGTGATATAATTTCGTGTATTAGTAAATAGCCGCCCCATGTGTTTTGGAATAGCCACTTTATTTTTTTTTTTTTTTTGCCACCTTAAAATGAGGGGGACACGCTATCCTGAAAAATACAAACGGCTCATTTCCCGTGTGGGACATATCCGTTAAGTGCAAGAGCTTATCCATCTCTTTCACTTAAAGAACACATTTCAAGGTTTAAAAAAAATTAAATTATCAATTTAAAAATTATATTAATTTTTTTTCATACATCGTTATCTGGAAACATGGGTGTGTGTTGTTTCCCCTTAACTATATAAATAGCTGTTCATTCATGCTGTTCAAAATTAATTTACTTCATAACTATTTTTACTATTGAATAAAATATTCCACTAATAACCATACATAAAATAATCATAATGCAAAACTCTGTCCAATTCAAACACTTAGACAACTCTTCCAACAGAACATGTAAAATTGTTCTTGCCCCCTTCAACGGTGGTCAACCACACGGTGGTGTTGACTTAGGTCCTGAATATATGCTAAAACACGGTCTTAAACAACAAATCGAAGAGACTCTTCAATGGAAAACTGAAATTGTTGATCCTTTAAAGGGTCTAGATCTTGAGAAGCTTAAGTCCGAAGCCGATATTGAAGAAAAGACCACCAAGCCAAAGATCAAAAGAGCTGATTTGGTTGCTTCTACCAATGAAAAGATCTACAAGGCCTGTAGAGATGAAATCAAAAAAGACGAGTTCCAATTGACCTTGGGTGGTGACCACTCCATTGCCATTGGTTCCATTGCTGGTTTGCTATCCAGACACCCAGATGCTGGTATCATCTGGATCGATGCTCATGCTGATATCAATACAGTCAACACCACTGAGTCAGGTAACCTTCATGGATGTCCAGTTTCATTCTTGACCAACATGGACAGACACGACTGGCCTGAATCCTTCAAGTGGATTCCAGAACAACTTTTGAAGACAAACAAAATTGCATACATTGGTCTAAGAGATGTTGATGCTGGTGAAAAGAAGATCTTGAAGGACCACAACATTAAGGCATTCTCCATGTACCACGTTGACAGATTCGGTATCAACTCTGTCGTTGAACAAGCCCTTGAGCATGTCTCCCAAGGAAACAAGGACTGTCCAATCATGGTCTCATACGATGTCGATGCCATTGACCCAGAAGCCTCCGTCAAATGTACTGGTACAAAAGTTGACTATGGTCTAAACAACAGAGAAGCCTTGTTCTTGTGTGAAAGAATCTGCGAAACCGGAAATGTTGTTGCCTTGGATGTTGTTGAAGTCAACCCAAGTTTGGGTGCTGATGAAAACGAAATTCTAAAAACAGTTGCCATGGGGTGCTCCATTGTTAGATGTACTTTAGGTGAAACATTATTGTAAGATTTATCAGCATATATATTATTATTATTAACTAAAACTTTTGATCAAACTCTTCAAAGTAGTTTTTTGTCAATTCCTTTCTGATGGCCAATACATTGTCAACGATAACAGCATCAACACCAGCTCTTAGCTCCTTCTTGGCAATATCTGGATCGTTGTTTTGTACACCGTAGGTGAATAGCACCAACCCACTTGACTTTACCACCTGGGCCAATCTTGGGGCCATTACTATAGGCTTGGCTGCTGTTACCAAACCCAACAAGTTCCATTTACTAGCAAAGTTAATACCATTCTTCAAGGACAAACATCTGTAATCAAACATCTCGGAAGAACCACCCTCAGTTAAGAACAAAATCGGGAAGTGAGGTTGCTTTAGGGAAAGCATCATACAGATATCTGGATGGAATGACGAAAAGATAATGTCTCTGTCCTTACAGTGCTTGAAAACAACATCTAATACGGTATCAACCCAAAAGTTCATTTCAACTGCAACCTGCCCCATTTCTTCTTTGGTAGCCTCATCCGGCATTGGATACTTACATTCAATGTTGAAACCCACATTTGGTGGCAACTTCTTGAATACATCCTCCAAGGTCAAAAAGCTCGATGCGATGGAGGACCCTCTGCTGTTCCCTTTGAAATTCAAGGTCTTGAAGGTCTTGGTCAACCCCATCTTTCTGGACTCTTCAGTTGAGTAGTATCTTCCATTCAACTCAAAGTCATCCTTGTGTCTTCTGTCAGGTATATGGGTCTCACTCAAGTTCAAGAACTGCTCCAAAGTCAACTCATGCATAGGAATATCAACACCACTTTCAGCAACCAAAAAGTCATGGTAGATAACAGGAACATGGTCCTTGGTCAATTGCACATCAAACTCGACATAAGACGCACCCAAGGAAGATGCAGAAATAAAAGATTCCATGGTGTTTTCACCCAACTGCAAGGAGTTCTTCTTAATGTTTTTACCTGATCCTCTGTGTCCTACAATTCTTGTGGTTTCCAATTTCTTCCAGTAACTGTCATTAGTCAATCTGTTCTTTTCATTAGAGATTGAACTTTGCTGGTAATCAATCACAAACGGTTGGATCACCAATACCTCCATGGTGATTGATCCCAAAACCTCCATTCCAGAAGAAGATGAAATAATCGGAACTGTGATGGTATCCTCCAAAGATCTTCTGTTGATACCAACCCTGGTTTTTGCGGAATCCAACAAGGCCACAGCTCTACCCAAAATCTTTTTGTTTTTTTTAACAGTAGTGTTGTTGCTTGAAGATGACATTCCATTCCCGTAACTGGACCCTCTAGCACCCAGTCTTGGTCTTTGGTAGAAGGAGTTGTTTGGAACTTCAGCGTGACTTCCAGAATCATTGCCTTCAAAGCCATCCTTAGCTCCAGGCTGGTGAGTAGGCACCAAGTCAAAGTAAATCACATAATCAGATTCCTTATTGAAATCTAGTTTGAAGTTGATTGCATTGGATGTTTCATCAATAGGCAAGTCAATCAAAACAGGGGCCTTGTCCTTGGATGCATTACAAGTAATAGACAAAGACAAGGCTGCATCAAGCTCAGTTGTGCCCATCTTTGAGAATGGAATTTTGTTCAACTTGATGGCTTGCACAGGCTTAGATGTGTCGTTTGATCCCAATGTTATAGATATGAAACTCTCATCAGGTTTTAAAGAGTTGTTACCAACAGACTTGACTACAGTTGTGTTGTTTTGGTTGGCTGTTTGTTGACTAGACGTGTTGGTCTTTCTGTCCATAGGTGGTAGGGAATTCTCTCTTGATTTAGTACCATCTAGATCATCAATCAACTCCTTCTTTGTCAAGACCTTGTATTTCTTTCTTGGATCATTGATACTACTCAACAATTCATTAGTCTTGACATTAGAAACCATAGTCCCATTCACCTTCAAACCACCATCTTCCTTACCACTTGAATTTGATGAACTCAAATTTCCTGAAGCATTCTTCTTTTTGTAGAAAGCTCTGGTGCTTAACAAAGAATTGGTCAAACTGGCAGTACTCTTATCATGAGCCTTGTTTCCAAATGGAGATTGAGATCTCACCTCTTCTGTCATAATAGGGTTGTTGATATCAAAGTCATCATCTATCTTCAACAATTCACCTATTTCTAAAAATCCTCTCAAGGCAGCATGTTCAACAGGTGCAAATCCAGAGTCATCCAAGGCCCTAATGTTGGCTTTGCCTTTTGTGATCAACAACTCAACCATTTCCTTGAACCCTTCAATAGCAGCTATGAATAATGGTGTGAACCCATACATCGACTCCTTTAGCTCAATGTTTATGTCTGAAGAGTTTAGCAAACATTCAGCGGCATTCAACAAATTCAACTTGGCAGCAATGTAAATAGCAGTTTCGTTATTTTTTTCAGTGTTCTTGTAGTTGATATCAATTCCCTTGATGCTTAACAAGGCATTGATCAAAGAAGGATCGTTCAAGTTCACAGCAACATGTAACAACTTAGGGTTCTTACATGACACACTTTCATTGACATGACTCCATAGAGTCTTTATGGTTATAGGGTGGTGTCCCAATACAGCCAAATGCAAAGGAGTCAACCCATCCTTATCAGACCAAATAGACAAATCATCAATGGAAACATTTGAGTCCCAAACATTCCATTTCTTCAATGATTCGATGATAATCTTGGTGGTTTCAACCAACCCATATTGAGCAGCATAGTGCAAGGGGGTTCTTTCGTAACTATCCTTTTTCAACAAAGATGATCTCAAATGTGGTGGTAGCTTCGACAAGATGTATTCCAAAGACAAAGGCTTATCAAGAGAATTAATCCCATCTGGACCTTTGGAATCGATCAAATAATGTTCAACAGGCTTGAAAGGTTCTATAAAATGTTGGTCTTTTGGTGTATCAACAGCAGAGTAAATGACTCCAGATTGGGTTGAAATTTTATCATCGGCATTGGCTTGTTCTCTGGTCTTCCCCAAGGCTATGATATGATGGTGGAAGAAGTTTCTCCTGTTTAAGTCTGATGAGTCAGCCAAAGATGGGATAATTTCTAGTAACTTGTCAATACACTTGAAACATTGCAGAATAGCAGCTTTGTTCAATAAATTAATCAGAGTCTTTGATGGAATCAAAACCAAAGATCTATAAACGTATATCAATTCATTGATCAAGTTTTCAGCATCATCCTTTTTAACCAACTCAATTAAGATGTTGCTACTTTGTTTCTTACCAATGTTTAATTCGTTATCGGATGACTCGCCACTGTTAGTGACATAGTACAAGGAAGTTGAGTTGTCACCAAATTCTGAAATATAGTCATATACTATTTTGATTAGAGTATTGTTCATTTGCAGGCAATCATCGATTTCAGTTTGGATATGGATAAATTCCATTGAGCTGACGTTTCTTTCATAGAAGTTGATTCTCTCCATTGTTGAGCACTTCTTATCAAACTTTTTCAGAATCTTCTTGATTGCTCTGTCATTCAAGTCATTGAAAAACTTCAAGTTTCTGAAGTTGGATTTTGATTCCATCAACATTGATAAAATCTCATCCAACTCTTCTTTATCAATCAAGTTCTTATCTATGCTGTTATCAAATCTGTAAGGCATGGATTCATTTCCTTCTTCATTATTTTGATACTTTTTGTTGAAATCGTGATCACCGTGGTAATCAGAAGGCTCGATCTTGTGTTTGTACAATTGCTTGATTGTGGCATTGTTGAATATTCTCTTCAATCTGTAATTGTACTCATTGAATTTCTTTGAGGATAATTTGTCTACAGCTTCAATGTCCATTTCCAATTTAATCAAAAAGTCAGCTATCAATTTGTTGTAGTCAGAGTTTAGATCATTTTGCAGAGAAGTAAAAGATGGGTCTGTTTGTAAGGCAACGATTTGATTGATGATATTCTTCAACTGTTTGTAGTTGATGTATGAATCACTCCATTCAGGAATTTGATGATTGATATAAGTTTTTCCAAATTTCATGATATCAATTTAAGTTGTATGGTTTGTGAAGTATTAAAAGTCTTGTAATATGTGTATAAAAAAATTAATACTATCTGAATTCTATTTATATAGCAAGTAATGATTGTTTAATTTTTGATAATACTTTTTTTTTTTAAGCGTGTCTTTGTATACAATTGGCTCTATTTTTGATAAATATAAGGAGTTGCTAATATTTGGTGGTCCCATGTGCATCCTAAAATTTTAATTGGCAACTTCTGTGGCAGTGTATCTCCGAATTATGGACTACTATGTAATACATTTTTTTTTTTTTTACAAATCTAGAAAAAAAAAAACGTGGCCTTATACACAAAATTTGGCCATTGTTCCCAATTATTGAACAATCAGCCCACACTTTGGCACATATACCAAGGCTATTTCCAATTTATTCTAGAAATTTAAAAAATTCGTAATATTACAAAAGATAATGTTAGCCGCATTTTTTTTTCTTGCTCAATAATTAAACACGATATCCGTTTTGGGAGAGAAATCTCTGTTTGTTAAAAAACAACTTCCCTATTAGGAAATATCTCTTATCTCTAAAAAAGATTATTTTTTAAAACAAAAGAAACAGCGGGGTAATAGCAAAAAAACCGTTTACTCCTATTTTTTTTCCCTACTGATAAGATTTCCAAAAAAAAAATGGGGGGTTACTTATATACTCCGTAATATATTTTTTTTTAGAAGTTTATTGATGAGAAAAAGCCCTCTAGGTTAATTAGGTCAGTATAGACAAAAAGATCAGTTTAGTTTATGAAAATAAAGTTTCAAGGGGGTTTTTTATACAGAATTATAATTGTTTTTATCTAAACAAGTAATAAAACCAAGAATAAACATATACAATATATAACTCAGCATGGTTGGTGAACAAGCACTATTAGCTAAGTATGTAAACTTAAATACCAAAAACAATAACAACAATGTGAATTTTGTTACTGGAAAAGATGAAAACTACAACTACTACAAAATCAAGTACACCACTAGCAACAGCCAGAAAATCAACCAACTAGAGGATATCATCTCATCAATGAAATATAACTATACTGTTGCCAAACCAAAAAAAGAATCATCTACCAAAAGACCAAAATCTGGTAGTAGCAAAAAGAAATTCAAGGAGTTCATAACCTCACTGAATATATCCAGACCACCCTCAGCCAACAATGAAGAGGCCATAGATAAGGCGTATGTGGATAACATCAAGAAGGAGCTTTTCAGCAATGACATTGTAATTGGTAAAATAGTCTCGCACTTTGATGTCGACAAAGATAACACCCAGTTGTTGAATGATCTTATGTTTTTAAACAAAAAAATCAACAGAATTGTAACTAAACATGTTTATAGAAATGTCGACATTGAGAGTACATACAAATTGGCACAGTTTTTGTACACAATAAAGAATGATATGATGAAGAAATATTTTTCAAAGAATTTAAACAGCATGGTGGAGAGCATTGATTTATCTGGTATCAAATCAGGTGCTGAATTGTTTAAATTGTATTGCGTGAAGAATAAATCATACATGAGGGAAAGTCTAGAGGATATGAGCTTAGCTACGTGGAGAGATTGGAGGATGAAGGATAGCAAGATATACGGAAGAAACATTTTGGAGTTGCAGCGTAATATTAGAAAAAGATCTAAGAGCAATGCATCTATAGCACCACCAAGTGCAGAGATACCAAGCAATCCAGCAAAGAAGATAAAGTCAAGTAAAATGGTATTTTCTAAGGAAATCAACAACATCATTAATAAAATTTTGTTGAAAAAGAGAAAGATAACCACTTCCACTACGACTCTGGGAGAGGTGGGAAAGTTGATCCACTTAAACCCATTGAACAAAATCAAGCACCCAATGATTAACTTGCATTTGAAAAAATACAAAGATAACAGAGATGTGCCTATTGGTTACATCATTCATATTTTGAAGTATTTCCAAAACTTGAAAGTTTTGAACCTGGATCATTTGAGTATATCAGAAGACTTTATCTTCTTGCATAATACCCACTCAATAGAAACCCCTGATCTTTCCTTTGTGAAAGAGTACTTCCGCAGCAGAAATGATGACTTCAAGTTTTTGTCAGATACTGGCATCAACAGCTTCAACTTGAAAATGGACAAGAATATCTTTGGATTAACGTTCTCCAATTTCTTTGAAATATTCACATACTTGGTTAATGACATCAATCTTGAGTGTTTGAGCTTAAGAAACTGTTATTTCGTAAAGAAATTGGACGTGGAAAAGTTGTTGGCATACCAATATGCAAAACACAATGCTATGAATGTGGACTTTTACAAGAGCACGATGAATAAAGGATATCTCTGGTGCAATACCCCCACAATCGACAGTGAATGGTTTTTGATATTTTTCTTTTTGTGCAATTTAATAGAGAATCTTAGAAAGTTGAATTACCTTTCTGTATCAGCCTTTTCCAAGATTAGCTTTTTGAATACCGGAAAGTATATTTTCAAGCTGCAGTATTTTTCACTAAACGGTGAAGAGTGCAAAGACAACAATAAAGGGTTACGTTTTGTACTATGTTTTGGATTGAATGAAACAGGAGGTTTCGACTGCAAGTTGAAGAAGATTGATGCCAATACTATTCAAATAAATCTATTTTTTGGTTTGGAGACTTATATGGATACCGAAAGTATATTTCTCAAAGAGAACGAGTTCTTTAATTTCCACAGCAACATGTCGTATTTGAGACTCGGTGAAAGCATCCGTAACGCCGACGTTGATCCAAGATATTATAATTTGAAGATTCTAGGTGAATACTTACTAATGAGACTGAAAATTGAGTACCTGGTAATGAAGCATAAGACTATTGGATATAATATGATTGAAGCTGTTTACTAAAAAAAATGACTCATCATGACTAATTTTGTTATATAATAATGTTGTACGGTGTTGACCTCCGTAATTGACATTTTTCGTATTTTAATTATTTTTTAATGCGGCAAAAAGTGAATATTCAAGGTGTAAAAAAAATGAAGAATCATCTGATGTATTTAAATACGTGAGGAGAGATGAATATATTTGCAGAATAGATAGATCATGGCTAGATGAACCAAAAAAATAGTGATTAGATTACAGTATGTATAACTTTCATGCAAAAGATATTTTCTACAAAAGTGAATTAAAAGGCATTATACTAACAAATAATTGTGAATAATTTTTGATGGGCCCAAAGTTTTTTTACTAACAGGCAATGAATGGAGTATCATGCACGTGTTTTATTTTGTTCATTGTCATAATCTAGAGTGTTTCCTCCAAGCATTACGTAAAATAACATATTCATCAAAATAAAAAAAACCTCTTTATGAATTTGAAAAAACCCCCACCATCTTTTTATTATTCGTTTATTAGATTCATCCTTCATGTGTCAATTGAACAAAGTGTGAAGAAACGAATATTAATTGATGATGTATTTTTTTTTTAGGGTAGACGAAATTAGATAAAAAAGAGAGAGAGAGAGAAGTGTACATTCAAAATATAAAAATAAATAAACACTGAATTTGATTAGCCCATGATGCTGTTTATCCTCCCTCCTTAACATCAAAATATTCCAGAAGTACTTTTAAAATATTCATTTACGTAGTGAAATAAGGGTTTATTTGGATTTACGGAAATACAAACACTTGAAAAAAAACAATATTCGGTTTGGGATATACACAACTTGTATATCCTTTTTTGTAGGGGTCATACACAGAAAAAAAGTGAATAATTATGTAAATACCTTAATTAATAGATAAGAACAATCTTAGGTAATAATCATTCATCTCTCTCTTTAATTATTCTGTTTATCTTTCAATGATATACATCATGGGTGGGCTAAATTTGACAAGTGGCAATGACCTTCATGCTGTATATAAACACATGCTACTTGTCATCTTCAAAAATAAAGAGGTCATTTAATTAATAACATTATGAAAAATAGATGCTGAAAAAAACCATTATTAACACACTTCAACCCCTGAAGTTACACAACTCATTTAAATTAAACCATATTTGCAAAATGTCCACTGCTATAAAAGCTAAATCCGCTAAGATCACTACCCCAAACGGTATCACCTATGACCAACCAACTGGTTTGTTCATCAACAATGAATTCTGGATGTCCTCAGACCCAGACAAAAAGTTGAAAGTTGAGGATCCATCCACTGGTAAACATGTTGTTGATGTTGAAAACTGTACTGCTGATGATGTCAACTACGCCATTGATGTAGCCCATGATGCCTTCCACAACAAATCTGAAGAATGGGCTGATTTAGATCCATTCGTCAGAGCTGAATATCTTCACAAGATTGGTGACTACTTGGACAAAAACCTTGAATTGTTCGCATCCATTGAGTGTATGGACAACGGTAAGGCCTTCAACCTAGCCAAGGGTGATATCCAAGGTGCTGCTGCTTACTTCAAGTCTGCTGCTTCCTACAACATGGACGGTAGATTCATTGAAACTGGTGACACCCACATCAACTACACTGTTAAGGAACCACTTGGTGTTGTTGGTGCCATCATCCCTTGGAACTTCCCATTCTTAATCATGACTTGGAAATTAGTTCCTTGTTTGTTTGCTGGTAACACCATCATTGTCAAGCCAGCTTCCACCACCTGTTTGACTGCTTTGATGTTTGGTAAAATTTGCCAAGAAGTTGGCTTGCCAGCTGGTGTTGTTTCCATTGTTCCAGGTCCAGGTTCCATTGTTGGTAATATCTTGGCTGAATCTGAAAAACTAGACAAGATCTCCTTCACTGGTTCCACCAGCGTTGGTAAATCTGTTGCCACCATCGCCACCAAGACTAACTTGAAGCACGTCACCATGGAATTAGGAGGTAAATCAGGTCATGTCTTGTTCGCTGATGCTGACTTAAAAAAATCTATTCCAAACATTGTCAATGGTATTTTCAAGAATGCTGGTCAAATCTGTTCTTCTGGTTCCAGACTATACGTTCAAAATGGAATCTATGACGAGTTCTTGAAGGAATTCAAGAAGTACATTGAAACCCAAATCAAGATTGGTTCTCCATTTGATGCTGACAACTACCAAGGTTCCATCCAAAACAAGGCCCAATACCAAACTATATTAGACTACATTAAGCTTGGACAAGAAGAAGGTGCTACTATCTTAACTGGTGGTGAATCCATTGGTGATGGTTCCAATGGTTACTTCATCAAGCCAACTGTATTTGTTGACACTAAAGAAGACATGAAGATTGTCAAGGAAGAAATCTTTGGTCCTGTTTTGACTGTTGGTAGATTTGACACTGCTGAAGAAGCCATCAAGTTAGTCAATGACTCTAACTTTGGTTTGGGTGCTGGTATTGAAACCACCAGTTTAAGCACTGCTCTACATGTAGCCAAGAAGATCAAGTCTGGTATGGTTTGGGTCAATGACTACAACGACTTCCACATTTCCGTTCCATTTGGTGGATACAAGCAAAGTGGTTACGGTAAAGAAATGGGTACCGAGGCTCTAGCTGGTTACGTCAACACCAAGGCTGTAAGAATCAGATTATAAGTAAAGGATGCAGTTAAGCAACAAAAAGTAATATTATTGAATAATAGATGAGATTGTGAAATGCACTTTGCAACATGAGTATACCAATGATTTTTAAAAAA